>JABSTQ010008708.1:0-23320 GCA_013358835.2 Ixodes persulcatus | reverse complement strand
GCAGCCTCCCTGCCCCCATCTTCGGATGGTGATGATGTCAACATTAATCCTGCTGCTTAAAGGGATACTACAACAAAATTCAGCGCTTATTTCTTGGTCTATTCGTGTTCAATGGAGCATTATCATACCAGACACACCTATATCTTGTAGAAAAAGACATGAAAGGAATTTAAAAAACAAATTAAACCATTAGCAAAAGACACCTGGTGGATATCGCCAAAGCCTCGTTTGTAATGCTCGTCTAGGAACCTTGACAGGTAGTAGACGGTACCCGTCTCGCCTCCGGCCACGATGAGAGAAGAGCTGAAGGAAGAACTCCCTCTCCCCAAGACACTCTTTCGGTGTCCCAGAAGTCGCTATTGTCCCCTCTACAAGATTATAGAAGATTGAACCCATCACTCAAAATTCATACAAAAACAGTTTTGGGGTTACTTGCAGTGGCCGCCCGATCGCTGGTGTGCTTCGGCTGCTTTCAGCGGATGCTACGAGCCATTGGGGCCTATCTAAGGCCGTGTGAATGTCACGTGACCTTGGAGAGGGGGCACAGCGACGCATGGAAAGCGTATACGGGCTACGTCCTCAGAGCGGGATTGGCTGAGATAGCTCGCAGCGCCCGCTGCGTCCGGACGCAAGGTCCCGAGACAATCTATGTCACGATTGCTGCAGGTGTGACGTGTCTCGGCTGGCTGCTTTCCGAGCGTTTGCCAGAGTGGGCCTTTTATAATGAAAAATACAGCCTCAGCTCAAAAACAAACGTGCGATTGTCGTTTACGGATATTGTGGATCATATTCATCCTATTTCTGAATATGACAGGTATATTTCAAATTTCGTTGAAGTATCCCTTTAAATGAAAACGAAACTGAAACAACATTACAGCATATGCAAGAACAGTTATGAAGATGTTTACCACAGCACCACCATCACTGAAAGCTGCAGATTGCAAGTTTTAGTTTCTCTTTGCAAATCATGCAAGGCAAGATGAAAACAGTGCAAAGTGTAGTGTGCTTATCGCTCAGCGTTGGCAACTCCAGCAAAGTGTCGGTGTTTTACAACCTATTAACAGCGGTTACCACGAATAGTCCTGGTATATATATATATATATATATATATATATATATATATATATATAATATAGGTGCACAAGCGCATTCGACGCTGTAAAACGAGCCTGGAAAATCAGCTCCTGCCCTGTACAAAGCTTGAATTTCACCGAACGTGCACCGAGCAGGTCAGCTTATAAAACTGAGCCTTCAAATTTTGCGTGGTAAAACTGACCTGCTCAGTGCGCATTCGGAGAAAGTTTGATCTTTGTGTGCAGGCGGCAATTTTTCCGGCTTGTTGCGCAGCGTCAGATTCGCTTGTGCCATTCTGTGCTACCCACTAGGATACTACTTTTGAAAGGTACAGAGTGACAGCACAAACAAGGCATCGCTGTTGTTTTTTTTTTTTTATCTTTTGCTGACAAATGAACGGCTCTCATCAAAACTATGTAGTGTGGTGCAGTCTCATCTGGACATTAGCATGGGAGGTAAAGAGTTTTCGGTCTATCACTTTGTAATTTTTGCACGATTAAAACGCAAAAAAGAACCGCTGTTTTCATGCTAATTGGGTCTTGTAGTGTACACCAAGATGGCATGTTTGCGCTTTAATTCACCACCTGGTGCCATTGGTTTTAGCCGACTCAGCGATAACAAAGGAGATTAAAGCGCCACGCAGCTGACACGGAGATGACCAAATTAATTCTGTTGGTGCGATTTTTGTCGTATTTGAATTGTTGTTCTATCTATGTTCGCGAGTGACACGCACGCTGGTCGACGGATTTCGCAGAATCCCTGATGAACAAGACGAACCGGGACAAGACGCTCGACGACGATGACACCGAAGAAGACAGCGACGAGAACGACAACAAGGAGGAGGGTTCGGGGACCGGGCGCAGGAGTTCTGAGCTTCTATGCGGCCCAGGAGCTTTTGTAGTTTTCCCCGTTTCTTCCAGTGCAATAGGCAGAGAGAGCGAGAGAGCGCAAGGCCACGCTAACCGTAGAAGTCGTCCCGAGAGCGTCGCAGTCGTTTTAGCAGCGGACACTCCTCCCCTCCCTCCACCATTCCCAACAGCACTGGTGGGTTGAGTAACTGCATTTTGATTGGTCCCCACACTTCGAGCCCGTGTGTTTCGTTGTTCGTCTTTGCGCCGATAACAGTCGCACTTTGGCGGCATCGTTCATTCTCAATTGTGATCTTTCTTTTCGGAGAAAAACAAAAACGAGCACCTCCTCATTTTGCGGAACAGAGGACACAACAAAATCCAAGTCTTCCATTTAAGTTGAGTGCCATCTTTTACTTTGTTTGTTGGTTTTATCTTGTGCTGTGTTACACATTGCCCTTGTTCCTTGGTTGTTGGGTGAAGCTGCCACGGTTTCACGGTTGTGGACTCGAGTCCTTTTTTGCCAAGAGCACGTGCAGAGGTCTGCGAGGCGAGCTCGTATGATAAAAAGAATTCTGTGCCATAACTGTGCCATGTTTGCTTTTAGTTTCCTTTTATTTATCGATTATATCAGTTATTACCCTGTTTTGTCAGCATAGTTCAATATTATTAAGATTAGGATAATGCTATGTAGAATACCTGTCAGTTGAAATTGAAAAAAAAAAAAAAGAAGCAAGAATTCTATACTATTCTACTGCTTTGAACAAAACATCATCCATCCAGAGAGATTTTCACAGTATGGCATAAAACATTTGGCCCTCTGTAAACTCGTGCTATGAGCCACTTTCCACTTGGCTGTACAATAACCATCCTAACGCCTTGTTTTAATGTTTACCGGTGTTGCTTTGGCTCCCATCCGTGAAACTATGGCAGCTTGTTTTTGTATTTTTTATTGTTTCTCGTCCACATTCCATTTGAGTTGTCCTCCAGACGAAAAGGCCGACCTCTGCTGTTGGCAACCACAGAGACTCAGTTGCCGAGGTTTTTACGTTGTGTTGGTGAGTGTTGTGATAAGCGACCGAGGTATATTTCGACGTGCATACATACATATTTAATCTCTATGGCCTCCCTCCGTGTGCGCCATCTCTATGTTATATGTTTAGCACTTGTTACATATCTCCCTTACACATAGACAAAAAAAACAATGCGAAAAAGTAAAAAAAAAAAAAAAAGCCATAGCTATTGTTTTACAGGCGGTCGGTCTCCCCGAATCCTTACGACGACAACAAGGCATTACAAAGCGTTGCGTGCATTTGCACGGGCGTACTCTTCATGAAAGGAGCTTGTGTATTCACTTTTATATATGTCTTAGGTAGGGATTCATCATGTCTGGTCCCTTCAGATGTACAAACATTTAGTAGTGCAATCCACCGATACCAGTTCCTTTTTGTGTCAAGCTATTTGTGCGTTTGGTTACGGTGCCATATATTGTACCCTAGGTAAGCCGATCGACGACACAACAAGGCGTAACGGAAAGTTTCTACGTAACCGAGAGCGGCGGTGCACGACAACCTAATAGCGGCACCAGCCGCGTTATTTAAATTTACTCTGCTACTCCGGGTTACAAGTTCAGCCAAGGTCACAAGCTTGTATACCGTGTAGTACTGCTTCCTGTACAACGCTGTACTATGGGCCTGCTTACAAAGAATCAATAAAGTGTGCACAACTGTAATTCGAAAAAGTCTTTTATGGTTTTAAGTTGCAGGCAGTAGTGGTGGAGCTGCCTGTCCAGAGAAAATGAACATAAAATGGGTAAATTGTTTATTTCAGTATACATTCAAAATACAGGCCACTCTAAACAACTGGCAACAAAAATAGTTGACGCTTGTTTTCGTGGGAGCCCTCAGAAATTCACCACAGTGCGAATGCTGCAAGAAATAAGACCAGCAGGAATGTGATTATGCAGCCCGAAAGTCTCTAATGTCGTAAACCCCAGCAAATTCGATATTACGAAAACTATGCATCACACAAAAAAAGGTTGACGTCCTTTTGGTCCATGCCGGGGACATGTTTAGGAAAATTACTATATAGTAGTTTGGAATAATTAGGTCATTCATTATTATTGAGTACTAATTAACTTCTCTAATTTTTGAATATAAGGGCATGGTTTCAATCGAAAACTTGCTGGGCATCATCGAAAACCACTAAATCAACCAATGCCAGAAAGATACGCCAAGGCTCTTGCATCATTCCACAACCAACGTTAAAAAAAGAAAACAAATTCAATTTGTACGCGTTTCTCGGTTTTGGTTTCCTATCGAAGCGCATCTTTGCGCCAACGGTCGTGTCCTGCTGTTGCCGAGATGCGCCGCTAGTAGGAGGGAGAGAACCACGGTGCACGTGCGCCACACGCCTCGACAATGGAGGGCAGACTGCTGGTGCAAAGATTCGCTGGCTAGGCTAGGTAGCACGAGCTAGCACCCTTTATAAAGGATATAGCTGTCAACATCCATCCATCCATAGCTGAAGTGTCATTACTTTGAAGCGTAGCTGATTTGGCGTCTAGCAAGACGTCCGTTACCCCCACTCACCAGGTGCCACACTGCATGAGGGTGAAGGCGTCTTTGATCTTGTCGATGGGTAGCCTGTGGGTGATGAACTCGTCCAGTTTGATCGTGCCCTTCAGGTACAGCTCCACAAGCTGGGGTACCTGGTCCACACTCTTCCAGCCTAAGACACACGCAAAGGGACCGCCATTGTTACGTTTGATGCTCTCGTTATGTTTGCTGCATTGAGACATTTGTTCGCCCCGCACGTAGCTTCGGGACTTGAAAAGGAAACAAAAGCAACCCGTACCGTAAAATTCAACGCGAGTTCCACCAACTGACATAAACGACCGGCCAACCAGCGTACACTACTCCCGGTGTATGCGCAACGCTCGTAGTCAGGATCGTGAGCCGATTTGCCGTTCATTTAATATTGGTTGACAGAAATGACATTAAATTTTAGTGTGTGGCAGGGGGCGTAAGAATGCTCGTTTAAATAGTTCCGAGACACGACACAACCCCGACACAAACGCTAAAAGTCTCGCAAAGACTGACACTCTTTGTGTTATGAATCATCTTTTGCTTTTGCTTATCTGCAGTGTCGGGGGTTGTGTTACGTCTAATCTCAATTGGCTCGTTCGTGCCCCTAGTTTTTGTTCGAAAGTCATCGTTTGGTTAACAAGGTCGCTACTGTACATAGCAGTGCCGTACACCTCAATCTGGCTCTTCCGACTGCTCGACTCGGCCGCGGCAATGCTGCACGCACCTCCGAAGGCGCAGCCACGCCACACGCGTCCCGTGACCAGCTGGAAGGGGCGGGTCGAGATCTCCTGGCCGGTGCCGGCCACTCCGAGGATCACGGACTCCCCCCAGCCCTTGTGACACGACTCCAGAGCAGCCCTCTGCAGTGGCACAGAATGGGGAAATATGACACATCAAAATGTGGCCAATTAGTTGTTCTTCAAGAGGGACACAGGTTGGTATAATGTAGAAAAAGGATGTTACAATTTTATTTCTTGAAAATACAATGTATGCGTAGAAGGTGTATAAACGCCGAAACTTCTACAGCTGTGTCAAATTAAACAACGAGAAAATTTCAGAATGTACATAATGTGCCCCACACCATGGCTGTTACATCTGACAGTTGGTGTACTGTAACCGACGTTGTCCATTTCTGGTTCGTCGGAGAGTTAGCCTTCGTAACACGTTTCAACGAAGGAATGCTTTTATCGGTGAAACACAAGATGGTTCACCTCACATCCCCAGCAGAATACTATTTTTGTGTTCTACCTTGGTTTTGTCATAGCCTTGATTGCAGTTCCTTCATATTTAGCATTTTTGTCTTCCTTGTTGGGAACATGAAAAGTGCACGCCAGCTCAGGGCAGCATTGAAAATTATAGTGATGCTTACCAACAAACATCTGTTAAGCGACGCCTATAATGTCATTTTAAGTGTGCCCAGAGCTCGAGGTCTAAAATGGATGCTACAATAATAATATCATTTTGTTACAAAGACATGCAAGCAGTTAGGTAGTCGTGCTAGACAAGTGCAACCATCGCTCCCAGGACTATTTTAACAACCTACCAGCTTGTGATAAACCTCAAACCCACGTTAAAACCAAAACTAGAGTTCTTCGGCTATCCACGAGATTGCGGACCATAATTCTCCGCACTAAATTTAATTTCTTGACGGCGCTTGGAACTTGTCGATCACCGGTGATCGATGGCCTATGTGCGCGGTCAGGAAAAGTTAAATTAAAATATCAAATATAAATACTTAATTTAACAAATAGGCTCGATCAGATCATGTAAGCAGTGATAGAGTGTAGGCGAGCTGGTAATTAATCGACATCTTGGAAACCCTGAGATGGGGAACAATAAAAAAACGGACGAACACAACAAAATCATCATATTTGAGATACCGAGAAGTAAAATAACATGACACAAAATGTTGAGATTTTGTCTCTGTCAAAATGGTTTCGATTTCACTATTTCCATAGTCTCATCAAAGCGGGCAGATATGTAAAATCGATTTCACAAATCACAACGCTTGTTTTCATTGCATCAATACTGTCGAGACCAGTTATAACAAAGTCGGTTATAACGAAATAGCGGCTACAGCAAAGCGATCACGATTTCCCATTCCCGTTTGCACTTTTTCAATGCATTTGTGTCTGTTTTTAGCGAGGGAATGGAGTGGCCCCGCGGAAATAACGAAGAGAAATTTGGTGATAATTTAAAAATTGACCGCATCTCCACGTGGTGAATGATGTTGCTTGGGCCAAGCTCTGGTGGTGCTTGTCTGCGTAGACCGGAGCCGCAGCATGCCGAGCCTTTTCATTCATGTCAGTAGGAGAATGTGTGGTTTCTTCTTTTTCTTTTTTTAAGCAGACAGATGGGATGGCATCTCAGAACCCCCTACTCTTTTTTTTCTTCTTTTTCTTTGAGCCTTTTCATTCTTGTCAGTAGGAGAATGTGTGGTTTTCTTCTTTTCTTTTTTTAAGCAGACAGATGGGATGGCATCTCAGAACCGCCTACTCTTTTTTTTTCTTCTTTTTCTTTTTTCATAATTTTTTTCATCTTTTTTTTCTAATTTTTTTTTTCCCTACACAAGCATGTGAGCATGTGCTCACGTGCTCGTGAGCACGTGATCTCACGAGCAGAAGCACGAGCACCCGACGCCGGGCCTACGGCGGACGGACATACGGACATGGCTAGCCCCTAAGGAGCTTCGCCACTAAAAAATAATAAAATTCGGTGAGTTTGCTAAGTCTCGGACCGCCCTTTTTGCTGCCGCGGCCAAGAAGCCACCCAGAACAGGCTGCAGAAGATGCTGGAAAGGTTGCCGGCGGCAGCCTCTGCAACATCGTCTGCTCACCGCTCCTTATCTGGGAAGCGGCTTTACCGCATTGCACGTGGAGAAGCTGTCGTGGCATGCCGATAGGGACGCTCGGAGCGCTCACGACAACATTCCGACGGAGATGACGGAGAGAGTCTAGATTTAAGAGAGGGAGCAGTAATTATGCCTGCATTTGATTGTCACGTGGCCAGTGTGGCGAGGAAAGGGTGAACGCTTTTGAGTTTTGACTCCTTGCATGCTGCAGCTCGTTTTGTAAACGCAGCCCACAACCACGTGACCTCGATTGAGCTCTCTATACCGACGACAGACAAGCTTGAGCGCAAACTCGGTGCCCTGCACGCTTCTTTGTTTGCTTCGTGATCCGTGTCGGCGTCCGGTCGGTGAGGTTGCTCTTGCGCAAAAGTCTACTTTGCTCAAGCACCGATTCGGCGAATCATCGCCACTCAACGATGGAGAGTCCCGGCACCGCTGGCACCTCGATGGGGAAGACTCCTTGAATCAAAAGCGTGCCATCCTCGACGGAGTGCGCATAAATGTAAAGAATGCCATCCACCACTGGCGTCCTCCACGGGGCCGTCGCAGCTGTCAACACTGTCCGTACGTAGCAAAATCTTTTTTGATTGGGGCTTCTCGCAGCTGGAAAGAAGCGGCTCCGATCTAGCAGAGGACGCGTGCAGGGAAGCCTCAACCGCTTTCTGCAGGCTCGATAAACATGTGCCCGTGACAACCCGTGTTATCTTTTTTTTTTTTTTTTTTTAGGGGCGAAGCTCCTTAGGGGCTAGCCATGTCCGTATGTCCGTCCGCCGTAGGCCCGGCGTCGGGTGCTCGTGCTTCTGCTCATGAGATCACGTGCTCGTGTAGGGCAAAAAAAATTGGAAAAAAAAAAAGATGAAAAAAATGATGAAAAAAGAAAAAAAAAAAGAGTAGGGGTTCTGATGCCATCGATGAGAAAGAAGAAGCCACCGATGTGATCGGACGCGTTTTCTTAAGCTCTCGACTTTTTCGAAAATGCTCGGCGCTAAACTCAGCCCCGAGCTGCCAAGTTCGGACCCCCCTTTTGGATCTTCGAGGGATTGTCCCTCGTGAAACCGGAAGATGCGGCCAGTACTTCGAGCAACGCATCGACCAGCCACGGTCAACCAGAGGCCATGGACACGAGGAATGCGAGCAACGTCGGTCCCCGCCGCTACCACGACGGGAGCAGGACCTGCTCCAGCCTCAATACTAAACAAATCGACGATGGGGTGCTCAACAGTCTTCCAGTTTGGTGAGCCCTCCACAGTCCCAAGAACAGCCGAATCTGTCGAGCTAGTCTTGAGGGCTCTCCTTTCAAGCATATCGAAAGAGAGCCTTATTGACATTTTCAAAAGTGTCCTTGGAGAATCTCACGAAATCGTGCCAACTACCAAGGGGAAGAAGAAGAACAAGTCTGCGACTTCTAAGGAAGCTTTGAAAAGCAGCACAGCAACAATTCTGCCAGCGTCAGCCGGCGCTGCACCTATATCTGGCAAGACGCCACAACCAGCAGGGAGCCAGGGCGACAGCTCAGTGCCTGCTAAGACACTACCGGCACAAAAGCCTGCGGCCGCGCGCCACCTACTACAGAACAAACGGAAGAAGAGGACGGCTTCACCACCGTCACGAGCAGGAAGAAAAGGAAACGGGCTCGCGAGGACCCGACACAACAAAATACTGAGAAGGCCAAGCCCTCCCGGCGTTGGCAATTCGAGTACAAGATCCGCCTAACACGATCGCAAGTCTCGATAAAGCCACTACTACCAAAACTGAAAACGCACCTCTCGAGCGTTTCAACAGCATTCACAATGCATCTACTAGACAAGGCCAACACTATTTCAGTCCGCACGGTCTCCAAACCGCTGGCCGAAACCCTCGAGAAGATAACCGAGGTCGCCATTGGCGGACAAGCAGTTTCTGTACAAGTCTTTAGAACGTACGGAACCGCCTATTGTAAAGGGGTCATCTACGACATATACTCAAAAGAAGAGGATCCCCAAGACAAGGTCCTGAACCTTGAATTGGAATCAGAGAAGATCCACGTGGTCGCTGCTCGTAGACTGGGAAAGTCTAACACGGCAATGCTCACATTTGATGGAGAAAAGACGCCGAGGTCCGTCTTGTACGGCAATAGATATATGCGGGTCTTCCCGTTCAAGCCGAAAGCGGTGACCTGCGGTAACTGCCACCGATTGGACACAAACCGGACATTTGCCCAAATGCTGCCGTGTGCCCCATCTGCGGAACTCAACATCCAGCCTCTACGGATCCTGCCAGGGACCCGGATGCCTCGACTCCACACCCTACTGCCAAGGGTGCAGAAAGAAGGGCCACCTGGGAACTGACCGCAAATGCCCCACCTGGCAAGAGACCAGCAAGCGGATGCGGGAAGACGTAAAAAAATTCCGAGAACAACATAAGCAGCAACAACAACAACAGCAGCAGCAGGAGACTGCGACCGAGGCTGTCAAGACCCCGGTCCCTCCCAGCGGCACCTTGTGGGCTGACAGAGTCAAGCAAGGCATCATCGCTCCACCACCATCACCGTCGTCACAGACGGAGATCCAAGAACTACGCAACACTTGCAACTACTTCAAAGCCGAGCTAGACAGGCTCAAGGCCATTGTCCAAGCCCAGCAAGAAGAGAACAACCACCACAAGTCCACCCTCAGTCAGATGAGGGCGCTTACAGCGAATATTTTCTAACGCTAATGATAAGGGTGCTCCAATGGAACTGCCAGGCGCTCCGCAAGCGGGCGGCCGAGCTCCGAGTATGTCTGTTGGACAAGCCCGACGAGCGTCCTGACGTATTACTGCTCCAGGAGACTAATACTACAAGCATCGACTTCAATGGTTACACTACCTACTCAAGCCCATCCATAACTAGCAAACGGCCGGGGCAATCTGCCTCCCCGCCAGGGAAAGCGCTCGTCTATGTAAGGTGCGACTGGCCCCAGCACCAAGTAGATCTAACCCCCTATTGTAATGAAAATCAAGAAATCGTTGCAGTCAGAGCCACAGTCCGGCAGCAGAACATAGTATTCACATCCGCATACTACAGGCCTCTTAAAAGCAAGACACCAATAAGAAACCACGGTTGGATCGCTCATCTGCACGATTCTGTACCCAAGAGAACAAAAGCTCTATTGTGGAGACTTCAACCTCCAACATCATGCATGGGGATACAACCACGTATCGAGAGGAGCGGAAGAGCTGCTTGGTGAGATGCAGATCTTCAGACTCAACCTAGTCAATAATCACGGGACCAAGACAAGGCTGGGAGACGCCCGGCAGAAGGACACCACCCCAGACCTTACATGGACCTCGAACATCTACACATATCATCACAAGTGGAAGTGCCTTCCGGACTCTTGGGGCAGCGACCACTTCCCAATCTTCTTTGAATTCTCGCCTACAAAGAAGATCAAAGACAGATCCAAGCAGAGAGTGGCCAAAACCATTCACTGGGACAAGTTCAGGGCAACGCTGGAAGAAGGCAACTTTGAAGGGTCCAGTTTCGAGAGCCTCCTAAACAGCGCCCTGCAAGAAGCTACGATTACTACGAACGTCGATGAAGACGCTCCGAATCCCGATCTCCAACTATTACGGCTCTGGGCTAAACGGCTGCAGGTGGTACAAAAGTACCGAAAGGGTCGCAAAACCCCGCAAGGCAGGCACGCCATAACAAGAGCTACGGTAGAGGCCAAGGAATACGCCCAACAATTAGATACACGCCGATGGCTAGACTACAGCTCTTCGCTCTCCGACAAAACCTCGATGACGAAGCTATGGGCTACAAGTCGGGCTCTGCTTGGAAAGAAGAAGGTGAAAGGAGCGACGCTCACGCTCGCTCTCAAGATGAATAAGACCGAAGAACAGCTCGCAGGAATGGCGGGGGATCTCTTTTTCCCACAGCCAGACGTGAACGACTGCCCTTCTCCGTACGACGTAGAAATCTTGGCCCCGGACGACGGCATGGACCGACCGTTTACGAAGGGAGAACTCGAGTGGGCGCTTCAGAAAGGGAAATCCCGATCGGCGCCCGGGCCGGATAAAATCACCATGACCATGCTTAAGAACCTTCCAGAAAACACAAAAGAACAGCTCCTCGAATGGGTGAACCACATCTGGGTGACCGGAAAGCTCCCTGAGCAGTGGAAGCATTCACTTGTCGTTCCCATGCTAAAACCCGGAAAAGACAAGGGATCACTCAGCAATTACAGACCCATCTCGCTAACCTCATGTACCTGTAAGGTCATGGAGCGGATGGTATTGGCACGAATTGAGTGGCACCTAGAATCCTCTCGCACCTTCCATCCCTCCCAGACTGGTTTCCGATCCTGCCTCGGAACACAGGAAAGTCTCACCCTCATCTCGGCAGAAGTCATAAGAAATATTGGACTCGACCGCGCGGCGATAAGAACAGTTGTGGCGGTTGATATCAAAAAAGCGTTTGATTCTGTACCCCACACCTCAATCATCAGCGAAGCCAGACAATTCGGCATAGTTGGAAGGCCGCTGAACTTCATCAAGAGCTTCCTAGAAGGAAGGACGTTTTCGGTCCGGTGTGGCACGCATGTCAGCGACCCAAAGATGAACCGAGTTGGGGTCCCTCAGGGTTCCGTCCTCTCACCAACACTATTTAACCTCGCAATGGCAGCCCTGCCGCACGAGCTCGCCAAGATACCTGGACTGGGTTTCACCGTGTATGCGGATGACATCACAATGAGGACGAAAGGGGAAGACATCGCAAAGCAGCAAGAAACACTTCAAGCAGGCCTCGACACAATCGACGCTCACCTAGCCAGGGTAGGAATGCAAGCATCTGCAGAAAAGACCCACTACACCGTGGTGGCACCAAGAAAACACAGAAATGCCAAGATCGCAGAACGATTTAATCTCGTTCTCGCGGGTAAAAGAATCCAACCCTCCCCTTCAGTCAGGATCCTAGGGATTACAATCGAAGAAACAGGCAAGGGAGACATCTGGTTACAAGACACAATCAAGCACTGCAACTCCGCGCTCAACGCAATCAGACGTATATGCAGCGCAAGAGGAGGAGCGACTGAAAACATAGCCAAACGGATGGTCAAAGCCCTCGTAGTCTCGCGCGTAGTCTACGGAGCCCGCCACTACTGGCTCAACAAGGGACAGTGGCAGAAACTGGAAACTTTGAACAATCAAGCAATGCGTGTAATTACCGGCCTTCCCAAGTTTACCCCCCTCGGCAAACTGCGGGAACAAGCCGGTAACAACAAACTCCATGACGTAGTGACGGCCCGCACGGTTGCTCACAGTGAGCGCCTGAAGCTCACTGGACAAGGCCGAGAGATTATGAAACTCCTCCACAGGCCCACGGAGGATCTCCCAGAACTACCCGAGCAACTTCCACCATGGGAAGACCTCGCGGAGATCACCGACAACAAGCCTAGTGCACGCAAGGGGGACACAAAGCAGCTAGCACGTAAAGCCAAGGCGCACACCAAGATGGTAGAAGCATGGGATCCGAGTTGCATCATGGCTGCCTACACGGATACCGCGTCACTAGATGGCCCCGTCACCCTGAAGGCGGCAGCTGTAGCCATCCCTGCCCTACAAATCAGCGCTACCAAGCAGCTCTCCGAAGGCGCCTCGACCAAAGGAGGAGAACTTACAGCAATCCGCCTCGCCCTCGAGACGGTCCTCGCACTCCCCGACCCGATAACAACGAATCTCCGGATATTTACAGATTCGCAAGAGGCGGTGAAGGAATGTAGAATAAGAAACAGTCCAAGCCGGATAGTCCGCTCGATAAAGAAACTTGCTTCTCAACTAGTTTCGAGAGGCACCAACACAAGAATTGCATGGGTTCCCGGTCACGCGGGCATACCCGGCAACGAACAGGTACATCGCCTGGCCCGCGCGTCGCTTATTCTTCCCCGCGGTTCGGACGACATACCTACATCACAACATGACCACGGGTACGGCCACGCTCGCGATCGGGGACAGGCCTACTGGGAACCACAAGAATATGATCCAGGCGAGGTTCGGGCCAAGATCAGAGAAGACTATCTAGCAAACCTCGAAGAGAAGCTCCCCGAAAATCCAGACCCGCTCCCTTGCACGGGTTTTGGAAGACGGGCGAGAGTTCTCCTGACTCGAGTGAGGACGGACACCGCACTAACACCAGCGCGCATCGCATCTTGGAGCCAAGGAAAAAGATCCGGAACTTGCTCCAAGTGCAACATGGGCGTCAAGGCAGACATTTTTCACTTGGTGTGGGAGTGTCCAGAGTACAAAGACATAAGGGCAAAACATCGACCAACAGACATCGCATCTATGGAGGGGTGGACACATCCACCAGGCTCCGAGAGTGACAGACGAAGAGTCTTGAAAGGTCTCCTGGATTTTATCTTTGAGGCCAAGCTGGACATATTCATTTAGATTTAGTAACCTTTCCTTAGTGCCAGCGTCCAGATCTTGATATCACCGGCGCACTCCCTCATACCCCCTTCCCTCTTTTCTTCTTTACTTTTCTTCTTTTATGGCATTAAACGTTTTCTGACTGACTGACATCGGGATGTCACATAGCGGGAAAGATGAGGATGACTCGACGCTGATAATCAACGCCAATCTACTTTTTTTTTCATCGCTATTTTTCTTATTGTGATTGCATACTCTGTAAGTATATTGACCTTTCCAAAAAAGAAAAGGGCTGCTGGCTGGTTTCATTTTCAGTCTTCGTGCGTATGGCGCGTGATTCGCTCGCCTTTCGAAGCGCGAAAATGAACTACGCCTTGCCGAACGCTCGTTCTCTGCCCAACTTGTAGCGCTAGCGATCCGGACCGGATCGCTAGCGCTACAAGCGGGTCGCTAGCTTATATTGAAAAAGATTTGGTTTTAATCATGCTGAGCATGGTGTGGAGGGAACGTTCCCTATCGGTGACGAATTTTTTAAACTTTTCTTATCTTTTTTGTTGAAAACTCGTGTCATATCTGCGACATGATAATGAGTCACCATCCTCCTCCTTTCTTACGAAGTACGAATAATTTAAAACCAAGTCCCGATTCGATTTCGCGCGAACGAGCATTAAATTTCGTCTTGTGCTCGCTTCGTGAAGACTTTGACAAAGCTTTTGACAATTTCCACCCGCCGATCAAGTTAATACGTAAGTTTTACTATTTAGTATATCCCGTCCAAAAACTAGATTCACTTGAAAATCGCATGTATTTTTTTATTTCGTTTCTGAAGGCAGTATACCATAGCCGCTTGGTTGGCTCCTTATTTCGCATGCTTGATTTATTATTATAGTCAATTCTTTTAGTAATCCAGTTTTTTCGGGGGGGGGGGGGGGGGGAAGAAAATTTGCATTATTTTACTTTTTTTAGCTTTGAGGCTAAGTTGGTAGCCATGGTGGCCACTTGGAGAGGCTCAAAATGAATTAATTAGCCAACTATAATACTAAAAGCTTTTGAATCAATTTTAAATTTGTCTTTTTTAGGTCGTAAAGTGTTTGGAGAATGAAGGCTCGACGTCAATATGGTTCATCCCTGCTTATTAACAGCGAACCTCATTTCAATTACAGGCTTCATGCATCCTGTTTAACATTTCCCTCGCGAAGGCAACCACCTGATCTTGAGCGCGTCGATAACGTGCCACCACACCGGCAAAACATTGTTGGCATACGATGACACACAGACATATTTCATACGCCAGTTCAAAGAGATGCCTATGTTTGGAGCCGGTACAAAAGTAATCTGTTCGACACGACTTGCAGACCGCAACGGACGTTGAGAAGCTATGAAGGTCCTTCTGTTCCTCTCACTTGTTGTGGTCGCGCTTCTCATGACGACGCCCAGGCTGCAGCCAACGGATGAGTATTCTTTTCAACACACCTTAAAGGCCCGTTCACACACTTACGTTTACTTACGTTTGAGTTCTTGCGATCTCTAACGACGATAGAGCACGCTGGCGCCATCTATGATGTGACCAACTGCATTTGACAATGATTTTCCAGTCTTTGTGAGATCAAATGTGCGTACTAATTATGAGAAATGGTCGTTTATAACACTATCAAAAGTTTTTCGAGCCTACAGGGAAAGAACGATGCGCAAAAAAAAAAAAAAAGGAAATATACGGAAATGCCAAGTTCCCCACGTCTTCCAGATAGATGGCGCTGCGGTGCGTTCTCTCGTCTCAAGACTTGTTGCATTCTCCCCCATCAATGGCTGGCTGTACTTGTAAGAAACGTCAAGCGTAAATTGTATCCCAGGACTCTAGTAAAAAATCTCATATGTATAAGATATTTCTTTATTCAATAAACGCATGTGATCAAATAAAATCGTAGACGAGCATACAGGAACCCTATAAGACCATATAAGAACAATATACGATTATATAATAAGTTATAAGAAACTGATGAGAAGTTTCTTACAACTTCTTCCATAATCGTCATTGTTGTTTTATACTATGTTCTTATGAGGCTCTTGTATACTCTTATAATATCTTATCTGATTATATGCGTTTACTGAACAAAGCAAATTTCTCATGCATATAATATTTTTGAGTAGGTGACCTTGCTTTCGTCGTAAGAGATTTCAAGAGGTTTTAAGGCACTTGGACGTCACGTATAAGCGGCCGCAAGTGCGAAAACCAGTCTTGATAAAACGAATTCCTTCAAAGCACTCGGGAGAGACAATCGCTGCAATCAACGAAGGACGAAGCTAAATAAAGGTCAAAGCTGAAAATGTGTTTACGACTAAAAAAAAAAAAAACTGTTTCCGTTGTGAGACTGAACATTGTTAAAAAAATGTCCAGTTTCAATATTTTTTACGTCTTGGTCTGGATGATGGAGAAGAATGGGACTATCATCAAACTTCACCTTCGGGTTCTTGAGACACCACAATGATTCTAAATCAAAATCAACTTCGAAGTATTGATTCAGAAGCGCGAAATAATTAATAAATATCGATTGATTGCGTGTCGCCTTAAGGAATGGTATACATTTCCCCACGTATAGAGTCAGAATGTCCTCTCCTGAACTGCTTGGGTGATGCCTCCCGAGTGGCCTGCTTCATCGGGGAAGTGCAGTGTCACTGCAGCTGCGGTGAGTTGAGCCCAGTACGGAGCGCAAGTTCGTCTGCTTCTTTTGAAGGGGTTGTGGTGACGTCAGAACACCGAGCTCTGATTGGTTCTAAATGAAGAATGGTGAGTACACCTCGAGGCAGCTTGCTTTAAGGTCTACCCACTATCCTTCCAATCGGAGCCAATCAGAGCTCAGAGTCTTTCTCACGTCGCCGAAGCTCCTGCGCAAGGAGCAGACGAACTTGCTCTCCGCATGACATCGTGACAGAACGAAGCGCCGGTTCAAGCTATCAGGCTAATAACGCTCCTAAAAAGATATTTCTGGGAGCTTAAAATGCACTAGAAAACAGATTTTTTTGTAGTTTTAATTGACGCATTGTTTAATTTGATTTTGTGCTGGCAGCGGAATGTGAAAGTGTTCGAACTGCGCAAGATGTCGATTTCCCTAAAGTTGCGGAGTCACTCTGCTTATACATCACATAAAAAAACAGTCTGCAAACACGAATCACAGCAATGTCGGTGGTTCGAATGCTGCGTGCCAAGTTTCTCCTTAAACTCATTGCCATGCGGTATTCAAAGCACGGACTTCGCGGTGACTCGCGTTCGAATCTGTAGGCGGACTGTCGTTTGCACGATTATAAGCAGTGTGACTCCGCGGCCTTAGGCAGACATCGAATTAGCTGGTTGGAAGAAGAGGTGTTGAAGTGATCGGATGGAAGCTACATTGGTTCTGCGAACAAGGACCAATACCTGCGGAAATATTTACTTCGAGACACTGAGCAACATTTGCATCGCGTGCCCAAAGCCACCAGGAGCACGCGGATACCGATTTTTTGGTCGTAAGCGCACAATTTTCATTTTCTGGTCACTTCAAGTTTTGAAGCGGAGGTGCCCCGCTAACCCTAAGCCATAGGCGAGGGCCATGACTACGGCGGCCACATCGCTCGAGATGGCGTCCGCAGCGGCCTGCTCAAGCGTTGATCGAAACCACCAGCCGCACACCGCCAACGCTGAAGAGGAAGAAAATGACATGCGCATGTTGCAAGACCCTCCAAGTACCACCGGCGACGAAGAACACGACATGGCACCCTGGATTAAAGTCACCAGCCGGGCTATTCGCCGCAAGACGCGAGCCAGCCTTGCCACGCAAACTCTCAACCTATCGCCGCCAAAGCCGGCTCTTCGACCCAGCCGCCCTGTGCTCAAGATCAAACCTCCACCCCTTCCTGCCGACGACTTCAAATTGGCGATCCGGCCTCGCAATGGTCTCGTGTTTAGCAAGGTGAGCCCGATGGTACTTTCAAACAGTATTATGCGAGAAGCTAAGCTACATCCTCAAGAGGCAGACATCAAAATACGCGTCAATGAACAACAGAACATTCTAGTAGCAAGCACACCCTACCAATCTACAGCCTCGTCGCTGAGTAAGATCCAAAAGCTAACTAGTGGTGAAACTACCTACGCAATTGCGTCATATGGTATCTCCCCTGACAACTCGTGTAGAGGGGTGATACACTCGAGAGAAAAGGAAGCCACCAACGAAGAACTATTGGAGGCCATCTCAGCCCCTGGATACGAACCACTCACGTGTCGCCGACTCGGGGACTCAGACACCATCCTTATCACTTTCGTAGGAAAGAAAGTCCCTTTCCTTATATACGTAGGCGGAGTGGAAACGAAGTGCTTTCTCTACAAACGCACAGTCGCCTACTGCTACGTCTGCCATCAAACTGGCCACCGCGCGGACGTCTGCCCTTACCCGCCAGATGTGCCGACTTGCAAGGACTGTGAAGCCCTATTTACCGCGGAGCGACACGAGTGCAAACCGAAATGTTCTCTGTGCAGCGGTGAACACCGCACAGCGAGCAAGGCCTGCCCTGGGCGCTTTCTGCCGCCCGTCAACCGGCGAAAAGAACGGACGTCGATCGGCAGGCGGAGGTCGAGAACTCCCTCTGGCCAGCGAGGGGACCCCTCATCAAGATCTTCCACCGCCCGGTCCCGGTCCCGATCTCGTAGCTACCCACGTTTGCCCCAGGACAGGAGACGCCGCAGTTCGAGGTCCCGGTCCCGCTCCAAGGCCCGAGGAAGGACGCCGAGCACCCAGGAACGAATAGAAACTCAGCAATCTACGCAGGTGAGCTGGGCGCAGACGCTCTCTCGTAAAGCTCCTTCCGTTCCCCTACCCAAGGATGTGCTTAAACAAGTCCAAACGCAAAATTTACGTCTACAAGAGGAGAATACAACACTTAAAGCTGAACTTGCCGCACTGAGAGAAGAATTATGCGCCCTTCGTAATGAAATCAGACAACCGACACAATTACCATCCACTCCCGAGAAACGCAAAAAGATAGAACGCCCCACTCCGACACCGTTAGAACCCCCTTCCATGTCCCAGACTGCACTAAGCCCACAACTCACAGAAATCACCCAGCAACTCGCAATCCTTATGCAACTTATGCA
The DNA here is from genome assembly GCA_013358835.2 of Ixodes persulcatus. Lineage (NCBI taxonomy): Eukaryota > Metazoa > Arthropoda > Arachnida > Ixodida > Ixodidae > Ixodes > Ixodes persulcatus. The sequence continues at coordinate 4,453 of JABSTQ010008708.1, read as the reverse complement.
ACAAACTAACGTGCGCTTGGATAACCTTGAAGCTCAGAACCCATCTCTTCCGGGTCGTCTCTCACGGCGTGACTTGAAGCCTTACAGTCGACCCACTCCCCATCAAGAGGAGCTCACCTGTCACGATGGCAGCAAAACGGAATAATAATCAAGCTCTTCATCACATGACCACCATATGGCAGTGGAATTGCCGCGGATTCAAAAACAAGTTCGGTTCACTCTCTCAATTCATTGCAGCATCTACCTCTCCTCCGGATGTCATATCACTCCAGGAGACCAATTCTCCCGCTCGTCTTCCCGGCTACGTGACGTACGGAGGAGACACCGGAAAAAACCATCATACTCTGGTTAGCAAACGAATTACTGCTATTCAACACGCTCTTCAACAAACAGAACAGCTGGGAATTCTGCTCGAGCTCATCCCGCGTGCCAAGAAACACGCCCACAGTCTTTTCATCTTAAATATGTATTGCAGACCCAAATGTAAAGATCCTAGTATCCAACACGTACTCCTGCAGGCCATCCACAAAGTGGGAAGTCAGTCCCTGCTCATAACTGGAGATTTCAACGCGGCCCACCAGCTCTGGGGCTATGCGTACTCCAATAAACACGGTAATGCCTTGCATGCACTCATCGCAAACAATGATCTTACTATCCTAACTAACCCTGCCTCCCACACCCGCATGGGCAATAGCGTCACCAATGACACCTCGCCAGACTTAACTATCACTAGCCACATCCCTCACGCGGACTGGGAGCACCTCGGAGAATATTTGGGAAGCGACCATGCCATTCTAGTCACCACTATATACGGCGCAGAGTACAAAGTCAAACTCGGCAAGGCACGCCTGACCGACTGGACCAAACTCCGAGATGATCGAGAAAAGAGACTGAAAACGACAGATCACCCCCCGCTTACTCTGCAAGAGTGGGTATCTCGTCTCGTCCAAGATGTCCAAACCCACACTAAAAATATCGAAACGTCCACCACCACTCCATGTGTGGACACTAGGCTTCTCCACCAATGGGAGGCTCGCCGTAGTCTAATTAAACGCTGGAAGAAAAAGAAGCTCAACCGCAAGCTAAAAAAAAGTATTGCGAGGCTCACAGAAGACGCGGCACATGCAGTACGCCTCCGAATTGTGCAAGGAAAACTGGCTTGCCCTCTGTGACGGAATGTGCAACACCTTTAGTACCTACAAAACCTGGAAACTGCTCCGCTATCTTATTGACCCGGCCAAGAGCAAGACGACGTCCCAACACACTATGGACAAAGTCATCCATCAACACGCAGGAGACACACGCCATCTCCTCGCGACTCTCAAGACCCGTTACCTCCCTACTCATCCCACGAAACCCCTTCCCCCCTACTCGGGAAGCCCGAATTCGCTCCTAGACGAGGACATCCATCTGCATGAAGTTACGGATGCTCTTGCCAAGATTCGCCGCAACACAGCGCCCGGATTAGACCAAGTTACTAACAAGGCCTTGGCCAACATGGACAACTCTTCCCTTCTAGAACTGACTGATTATCTAAATGACATCGGGCAGACGGGAATCCACCCTGAGGAATGGAAAACTGCGGAAGTTAAATTGATACCTAAGCCGAACAAACCACTGTTAAAGGGGCTATGCAACAATTTTTTTACTTTGCGCAAATACCGCTTAGAACGGATCCCTGACGTTAATGACCTATGAAACACGCCTTAGTTTTTCACCCGACGCATTAGAAGTCCCAGAAAAAAATTAAAAAACAACGAGCAGCGTTCACGCCCTCAACTCGCAGCCAGAACAAGCGGCCACGTGATCTGGAGCCGATTATATGCCGCCAATGTTGATCATAGCCACGCGCTGGGGTTGGCAAAGCACAGGACACGCGCTGAGTTCCAGACATTGTTATGGCTCGGCTATTGTCGTCGTTGCAGCGATTGGACACGGGCCACTACTCGAATGCTTCTCGAGCTATCAATTATCACGAGCCTAAATCGAGTGCCCACGCAATGCTCGGGTCCAATCTATGAACCGCATTCAAATATCGTCATACGGGTGTACTGCGATCCCCGCGTTACGTCATCGAATTTTGCAAGGGAGAGATTGAATGAAAATGATCGCTTTTGTCCCTGAAATTACACCGCAACAAAGGAGTTTCTTGGCCAGTGGCATTGCATGCGAGTATCCTTGAGTCCCACTAGTGCCAGTAAGCTCGTGTAAAGTGAAAAACATTCCAATTGAATATCGTTGCACAGCTCCTTTAAGAATGGAACCTTCGGCGACCTTCTTCCGAGTTTCAACGCTGCGGAAACGAGTCCCGACGAGTCCGGGACCGTCGCCTGCGTGTCTGTGCCTGCGGAGACAGGTCTCAACGCGTCCGTGAAGTCAACGGGACGTGTGTGTGTGCGTGTGGGTTCGTGCGCTCCGAAAGGGGAGAGAGGCATGACCTAACTGCGGAGAACCATGGCTACGACGCACTTCTGGCTACGACGCGGCGGTCTTTGCTGCAACGCACTTGGCGGCGGTTTGCTACTCGCACCTGCTGCCCTGGCGGAGAGTGAGGGAGAAAACGGACCCTATATAAGGCGGAGCGTGAGGCTGCTCCGGTGTTCTCTCGGATTTGACGACTGTATCGCAACCATGTAATTAAACCGTTCGTTACGTTACCAATTCTCCCACCTCCACTGGACCCCTGGGTTCTTCACTTGGGGAATGGTCGTCGTCACGAGCCAGGAAGCCTCTGGACGTGCGGCTCAAACCCCGCCTCGAACAACTGGTTGGCAGCGGTTGGGATTGGACCATGCGACATCGTGCTACATCTGTGGGTGAGCGTTTGGACTTTGCTTTGAGATTCGCCAGGCTTCAGATTATGGGTAATTAATTTTGAACTGCTGGGAATCCTTAGTGTTTGACTCGTGCGCTAGGTTTTGGTACAACCTCGCGACAAGTTTTAGAACAAAGCCAAAGCTAAAAAGCAGCGATCATGGATCTAATGAGGTTACTGAGAGTAGATTTACTCTGTTTATGTGAAGAATTGGGTGTGGAGGTGGAGCAAAAGATGAAGAAATCTGAGATCAGTAAAGCGATTTCAGAGAGCGCGGAAGCAGAGGAAATTAAAATTGCGTGGGAACTGCTTCAGAACGCTAAGAGCGAAGCTGCAGCTAGAGAGGAACGAGAACGAGAGCAGGAGCAGGCTGCAGCGAGAGAGGAACAAGCGCAGGCTGCGGCGAGAGAGGAACGAGCGCAAGCTGCAGCTAGAGAGGAACGAGCGCAGAATGCAGCTAGAGAGGAACGAGCGCAGACTGCAGCGAGAGAGGAACGAGCGCAGACTGCTGCGACAGAAGAGCGAGCGCTGAGAAGGCTAGAGCTCGAAATTGAACAACAGCGATTAAACTCGCAGAACAGTAGAGTTGGGGCTCCGGTACGAGCAAGTGAGACCGAGTCGTATAAAATGAAGAAGCTCCTGCAGCCGTTTAAAGTTGGGGAAGACGTGGGCCTGTTCTTAGTTAACTTTGAGAGGACATGTGAAAAGTTGAGCTTCGCCCCAGAAACGTGGCCGCAACGGCTTTTGACTTTGTTGCCCTGTGAGGCTGGAGAGGTTGTCGCGCGCCTTAGTGCTGGAGACGCGGACGACTACGACAAGGTGAAGTCCAGCCTTTTGAAGCGGTACCGCCTTTCTGCCGAGGCGTTCCGTCAAAGGTTTAGAAACGCATCCAAAAAGAGCAGCGAGGGCTACTCGGAATTCGCGTACGGGCTTAAAACCAATTTGATAGAATGGTTGAAGAGCGAGGAAGTGTACGAAAGCCGAGACAAGGTAGTCGAGTATGTGTGCCTCGAACAGTTCTTTCGTAGCATTCCGCAGTCAGTCAAGCTCTGGGTGCAGGATAGGGTGGGAGTCGACTCTGTCGAAAGGGCCGCTGAGCTAGCCGAAGAGTACGCAACGCGTAGAAAGCTGAGCGGAGAGGAAAGCGAACCCGGCCGGAGCGATCAGCGCAAGACCTTCCGACAGGGAAACGGCTCGCGAGAAAACGGGCCCGAGAAGCCCGAAGCAGGACAAAAGGTCCCAGACAAGAGCGCAGAACACTCGAACGGAGACGAGGCGCGGAAAAGCCCAACAGGGCAGTTCGCGGCAAGGAAGCCGTTCCTGTGCTACAACTGTCAGGAGCCGGGACACACAGCGGCCAGATGTAAGAAACCGCGGGTTGTGTTCTCGTACGTGAACGGTAGTGACGAGGACGCACATAGATGGCGCCTAATGCTGCAATAAAGCTGAAGCAGCACGCTAGAGGAGGTAAAGCAGGGTCCGTCCCCGTCGAGAAGTTCCCTTCCACCTTCTCCTCCTCTTAATTCGGAGGCCGGGAGGCGTCGTGCCCTTGAGGTGCGGTAGGCTTCGGGCGAAAAGATTATCCCAGGATTTACCCTAGTAAACAAGCCGTCGGTGGGTCCGTTTTTTTCAGCGGAG
>JABSTQ010008707.1:0-31226 GCA_013358835.2 Ixodes persulcatus | reverse complement strand
AAAAAAAATAAATAACGAAAGAGCGTCGAGGGAGCAAAAAGCAGGCGGCGATTCGGCGGCGAAACAGAAGGCGCGAGCGAGACTGACTCGACAAGGTCGCGGGTAGCTGCTTATCTACCGTGCGTCACTATCTCGAAAGTTCGGCAAAGAAGGCTCGAGTGTCGCGCGCTTGGAGCGTGGATGAACTGGCACTTTCGAGAACAACAAAGCAGGTGGAAAGCTACGTCTGGTGCGAGAATGAATGCGAATCTTCTAGATGTCGGTGACCGAGCGTTGCTTTCTCGGCCCTGCGGGCGGCAATATATATGATCAGGACGCAACTGAGCTAAAAGCAATATTATTTCCAAAAATGTCACGAAAGTTTGAGGACAGACCCTTTCTAGTTTTTATTCGCCCTTTTAGAGCGCAGCGGCGCCCGTTTCCGGCCTGAGCGGCGTCGCCGTTGGCGGATGTTTCCCATAATGACATCACATATGACGTCACGTGTGACGTCACAAGGGAGGAGGAGGAGGGAATGTTTTCTGCCAAGTTTAGTGAAAAATATTCCCCGCTAGATTTATTCCCCGCTAGATCTAAATTTAGCGGGAAAATTTCCCGCTAAATTTAGCGGAAAAATTATCCCGCTTATTTTATCGAAAAATTTCCCCGCTAAATATAGCGGAAAAAATTCCCCGCCAAATTTAGGGGGGAATTTTTTCCGCTCAATTTAGCGGGGAAATTTTTACGCTAAATGGGAGGGTAGCACGAAAGGAGGAGGAGGGGCATACCCTCCCTTCCGTACTTTTCCCTCCTCCTTCTCAAGAGCTGCACTCTAATTCGGCATTGAAGGGAGTTGTAAACGTCTCATTTTTTTGCTTGGCAACAAACTGATTGGCGCCATCTTTTGGGTGGTCAGGCACTTCTGGTTCCACATATATTTCCAAATTTTCTATTCACCGTTCTTTCATCGTAAGAGTGAATTAAGGCTGCGGTCCCACGGCAGCCATCTTGAACAAGGCGTTAGTTCAACCAATAGATGGCGACACGCACCCGTGGGGTGGCCGAAACATTGGTTCACGGTGGGATGGCTCGAGCACCATCACGTTCCCCTCGTGGCCTTGCTCGCGCCGCTGTCATCGGTGGCCGAGTGGGCTATACTTCGTTTCACTTTATCTGCGAGCGAAGCCAAAGCTAGAAGCGCGAGACCAGCGTTTTTTGCGTTTCTGCCCAGCTCGCGCGCTCGAGCAAAGCCTTAAGGCACGGAGCTTTCGTGCTCGCGCTTCCAGCTTTGCCTTCGCTCGCACACCTTTTCTTGAACGGCGCCGCCATCTTGAGAATTGCGGCGCCGACGACGCCTTCTAGCGGTTTAGAAAAAGAAATACCGGCTAGTTCTGGCAGCACAGCTATCTGGGTAGGCAACGGTGTGGGTATGGGGGAAACGTGGCTCGACTTGACTATGGTGGGCTGCAATTACTTGGTTGGAGCTTGTCCGGTTGAATCCAGCTGGCTACTCACAGGCCATCACCTTGCTGACCTTGCCTCCTCGAGAGAACGACGACGAAGACGGTGGGGTGTTTTGATTGACTTTCCACAGCGAAGTATATATGAGCAGTTTAATGTAGTCTATGCAGGTAAGCTCTCGGCATTTGATAGCTCCATCTTGAGTGGTGGCATTTAGACGTTTTCATACCTTTTACATACCATGGGGCTTGCAGTGATAACCTAATTGAACCATCTGCACCGGGAATTAAAATCGGTCCTCTTGTCGTAGACCAAGTGGTCGTGAGCTTAAACATGACGTTGAGTCTGATACGAATCTCGCGATTCAAGCTCGTAATTGACTGACTTCATAAATAAGGATTTTTGGGGAAAATGCGAAGCTCGATAACATTGCAGCCACACTCGCACTGCAGCTTCTTGTGCTCATGGCACACTTTCTGCTATTGTTCTTATGCTTTTTAAAATTATTTACCCATCCGACGACCACAGAGTGGTCGTCGGATGGACTCGGAACTAACTCATGCACAACGTCCGTTTTTAAGCCTTTTCGCCCATACCCTTGGCCTTGGCCTCGGCATACCCTTGGCGGTTGCATACCCTGTGTCAGCGGGCAATCCAAAAATGCACCAGGTCGAGGGTACGTCAGTTACTGGCTGGTTTGAGGTTATGCGGAAAAGGTCTTAGCGAAAGCTCGCGCTGCAGAACCCAGGGATCCTGGGTTCAATCCCCACCCCTGCCCGTTTCGATCTGGATGAGCATCGTACCGGCGTGCGGTCGTGTATCACTACTGCGTGGTGCACGTCAAAGACCCCAGGCTAGCGGTTGTACTGCACTGGCTAAATTGCTCACCTACAGCGAGTGACTCGTCGCAACATTAAAAATGGCTGACCAACGACTCGCTGTATAAATATCCACACAACCCCAATTATTATCAATAGCGTGGCTCAGCAAACTCATGTATGCGAGAATGTCAGGCTGATATAGGGACATGCGGTTCGGCGGTTGCGACGGGCTTTCGCAATAAATCTTACCAAGAAGGAATCAATTGTTGATTGACGTGTCAATATTCTGTCAATGAAAAATTCTTCTGCAGGAATGCACGCTCAGTAGACTCAATCTTCCAAGACACCAGTGGAAGCGGACGTCTAGTAAACTGCTTCGCGATTTACGGTACTAACCTCATCACTATAGACCTTTCCAAAAAAGGAGACTTGGCAGGTTCCATTTTCAGTGTTCGTGCGTATGGCGCGTGATTTGCTCGCTTTCCGAAGCGACGAACGTGCGCGTTCTGGACTGTGATTTAACACGTGTGGACTGTGATTTTTGTAAACAGTGGAAACGTCTATAGGGGGTATTCACTGGCCGCCATATTTGAGGTCACTGTTTAGAGCGCATGCTCAGAACGAGCTCGCATTAATAGGCTGCCAAGACCGGCAATCTGGATGGTGCGGGGTGCACGTTGCAAAATAACTGTGGAAGCTCGCCATCAGCACGTGCTCAGCATCAGCGCACACGGATATGGCCGCCAGTGAATACATCCTATAGACATTTCCAATGTTTACAAAATCACAGCCCAGCGTGCGATCTTCACAGCCCAGCACGTGCGTGTTCGTCGCTTCGGAAAGCGAGGAAAGCACGCGCCATACGCACCAACACTCAATATGGCACCGGCCATACGCTCTTTTTCGGCAAGGTCTATAATGACGACTGAAAAGTAACGTCACGAAATATTGTGTTTCACGGGATCCGGAAGATGTTGTAAAGGTTGTTACATTATAGTTTTCAGAAAACAAGCACCGTTGCAATATTTTCGGAAGTACCGACACACATTATGTTGTAAGTACAGCTTAGGAGGAATATGATGAAAATCATCAGTATAAATAGGAAGACGTTTATTAGCCATGAAGACACTATGATTGAGTGGCGTTTAGTGACGGCAAGTGATGAGCGGTCGGGAATTTATAAGTTCACATGATTGCTAACTATTGTCGACGTGAGCGATCGAAAGCGTCGCTGTGGTCGGCCCACCACAATTGGCCGAATGCTGACTATGACGTCAGCAAAGTATGTCTCATCGACGGAAATAAGAGGAATGTAAGAACTTTAATTTTGACGGTGTTTGCAGTGTTGATTTTAGAGCGCTATGATTTCAGGCTTGCACCATGCCCATTACAAACACCATCGAAATTGTTGTTCACAAGGTAATGACGTCACGAAAGGTAACCAAACGAGGGCGCCACCGAAACATCTCGCCGCTAATAGACATGCGGACAATAAAGACCTGTTTTGTCGGGAGATGGAGTTGCGGTGATGACCTGATATCGGACGACTCGTGGCAGGCGTACAAGCAAGTTTCGTCTCAGCGAATGGTAAGCGTCAAGTGTCAAGCACAGTACGTCGCTACCGACGTTGTTGGCGTTTCGAGCACTTACCGCTCTCGACAAAAGTGTTGGCACCTGGGCTAACTTTGCGGAAAGACTCGAAGTTTTCCTCGAGTCCAGCGCCATTATGAACAGTAACTGAAAACGATCCACTATTCAGTCGGTGGGTGCATGGCGAAACGTATCCGCATCTGCGGAGTCATGGTCGATGCGTACTCTAAGTGGTTGGAAGTTTACACGATGCATGCCACGACGTACAAACGCGTCATTGACGTTCTACTCACTCGTTTCGCTACTTTTGCTCTACCGAAAATACTTTTCTCTGATAACGCGCCGAATCTCGTTTAAAAAAATAAATAAACAAAAAAAAAACAAAAAAACGGCATCAGGCATTACAGTTGTTAACCATACCATCCTGCAACTAACGGGCAAGCAGAACAGATAATGTGCGACACGAAGAAAGCCCTCTTGAAGCTTACGGAAGAAGCAGTTCAGTGAAGAATCGCAAAGTTCTTGTTCCGGCACCACATTACGGTATCATCTTCCACGGGAAAAACACCAACCGAAGCAATGTAAAACTAACTAAGCTCTACACCTATCAAGAAACCAAAGCAAGATCAGTGTGAAAGTCTAATACATCGCAATGTTTATCTATTCCATACAGTAAATATTATTAGATGCCAATAAATCTGTTTCATGTCCAATAAAGCCAAGGACGTTTAAATAGGGCAGGACCCGGCATGACGTCATACCCAGCGACGCCGGAAGAACAACCCAATCCCAGACTGCCCCGCGCACCGACGCTCTCTCATCCAAACTAAATTCAACCATGCTCCCATCGTCTGCTCTCCGCTCGGTCGTTAGGCTTAGGCTACGTCTGCTCCGTGCCTGCGGTCTGCTTCGTCTGCTCGCTGTCGCGCTGGCTTTCGATTCGATCGGCGCACCAAAAGATGTTTCGATGCGAACCCGAATACTCATCACGGCGGAGTGAAACCAACATCTTCTTGAAGCAGAATTTGTACGGCTTTCTCAACCCGCGATGCCTTTCTCAGCGTTCGTGCCTACGATGACTGACTCGCGATCGCTTTCCAAAGCCGTGCTACGACGACTCGTTCGAGACGACGCTCCAGGCGCGGTCGCGCGGTGTCGAGAGCGTCCGCTACACGCCGACTTCCTAGTCCTACTGGTCAGGCAAGTGTTGGGCTCGAAATCTCGCCTGTTCGACACCGATTCAGTCGGTGCGTCGTCTAGAGCGTCTCAACTCTAGTCACTTACCTTCTGCTGGGCAACCAGGCGTTCGTTTATAATAATCTCATTCAATTCCGACCATACTGGTTTAAAAGTCTCCCGTTAAGCGCTGTTTCAAATAACAGTGGGTGCCGCCATTACTTTCGGTGCACACAATCGCGTTGCCACGGAAATGTCATCGCAACGCGGTTGTTTGCACCGAAATTAATGGCGGCGCCCACTCACTAGGCTTCCCATTGGTCAAGAAATGCTCGTCGCGGCTCGTGGCCACGCCTACTTCCGTTACACTTCGCTCCATGCATTGGGGATAGGAACGCCACCTCCTGCCCATTATAACCTCCTTGATAAAAGCACATATAAAGAACCGGCAATCATGTTTGTGTCCATCCTCAAACAAAAATTAGAGATGTTTACTGAAAACAAAAGCTGCTATTTTGTATATCAGATATTAACCCTTCTTTATGACAACATGATTACCCATCGAATAGTATAAATATAGACAAATGTGATTTTTGTGTCTAAGAAGGATGCAATTTGCCTGAACTTTATGAATTTTTTTAGAGAAACCAAATGCAAAATTGCGAAAAAGGGCTTCGCTATGCAAAGTAGCACTTATTTAATTGTCTCTGCATAAGAGGTTGATCAATTGTGTTGACAACCCATACCGGTGCATTCGTACTACCAAACGATGTTAGTCTGATTTTACCATTTTCATTGGTTTTTACGCGAGTCTTATGGCAAAAGTTATACGTCAATCCTAATTAAATTTAACACACGTTTGTAGGTTTTATATATCAATAGCTATAAGAAGTTTCAGAAACAAATATGCCACAGTTGTCCAGATAATAGCTCGTGAATATGCTTCCGTAAAGCCAATTTTCCAAGAGGTCAATTTCCGAAACTAAAAAGAAAATGAAAAAAAGGGCCACGCTGTGCAAAGAAAACACTCTTTATCTACAAACCATGCAATTTGGAGCAAATTTCTCTAACGGTAAACTCTCCCCATTTGTACTACCAAACCATGTATGACCAAAAACACCAATATTCGCAGATCCTCCCCGATCTCGCTTTTTGCTTCAGAAATATATATCATATATCCAAATGAGGCCCATTGCCTATTCTATAAGGTGACATCAGTTAAATATTTTTAGGTAGTGACTAAGCGTCGGAATCGCGCTGCAAACAAGGGCACATATTGTCATTTTTCATGGCCGCCGTGAGATACCGCGTATATATCATTTCGCAAATACTGCGAAACCCGCCGTCTAGCTCAGAATTGGAAGTGGTTGGGGGCTATTTGCACGCTGGCGCCACCAAGTTTCAACGCACGCGAGAAAGCGCGAATAAAAACTCCGAGCGGCAATCACTATAGGCTTGTTTTCCTGACCAACATTGTGTACACTCAGCACTGTGATGCAGGCGAATAATCATGCAGAAAAGTGTGATCAAAATTGTACTCTAATCTGCACGCACCTTCGTACTATGATCAAATCTGGCCTAAAATAGCGCGTACCCAAGGCAACACTTTCGGCATAGCTTCGCGTTCGAGGTTTGTTGTCAACAAGATACCGGACAATTCAATTTAGCATCACCCTTGCTAATTAGGGATTTTTTTTTGTTAAATAGAACAAAGTAGTATTTCATACTATACTAGACATTGCAACCACTTAACTGGTCACTTTCTGACGGTCTGCGTGCGCAATCTTCATATTTCGCCACGCGCCCCCGCGTACGTCTGGTTGGTCCTGGGCAGGAAAAAGGCACAACTCGTCGAAAGCAAGTTTCGACGGTTTCGCGGCGTGATCAAAGCTTCATTGGCACGCCGAAGGGCTGCGTCTCTGTGCCTTCGGACGCTTAGATACCTATTAAGAATCGACGCCGTGTGGATGTGTTTTGCGAGTGCAATGTGCGTGAAACCCTATGTAAAGGCACAACTCGTCAAAAGCAAGTGTCGCCGGTCTTGCGGCCTGATCAAAGCTTCCTTGGCACGCCGAAGTGCTGCGTCTCTGTGCCCTCGCACGCTTGGATATCGATCAAGATTCGTTTCGGCGCCGTGTGGATGTGTTTTGCGAGTGCAATGTGCGTGAAGCCGTATGTACCTCTGGGCAGCGTTTTACTTTTACTCCGACAACTGTATACTTGCGGCACTCGCGGTTCAGAAACGAGCTTGATCCTGTGTCCAGTGGTGACGGAAGAGGGGGAGGAAGGGGGCGGCATCAGCGTCGCGTTTTTTTTGTTATGTTTACTAGACGCTTATGGCAATCAAATCAGTTATACAAAATCTTTATTTCTGTTTCCTGCTCCACTGCGCTTTCGTAAAGCATTCACGTGTTCACAACGGCAAGTCTCAACCCTTACACAGGGTCTTAAAAAACTTCTTCGGCGAATGACGACAAACGAGTAGAAAACGTGTCTATGGCACGCTGCCGACAGCCTCTGCAACGTTAGCAAAAACGCAATTCGGCCACGTGCAAGATGTCCGTCCGGTGGCTTCACTCGCGCTGCAGCTAACAAGCGGGGAAGCGTGATCCAGCAATTGTCATAGAGATCACGTGAACACGTGATATGCATTTTTTCTAAAAAAAAAAATAGAGTGCAGGCGAGCTGGTGTAAGTTGAACATGATTGTAAACCTGTTCTCTTTTCTGCCCCAGTCTCAGGTTTACAATCATGTGCATTTTTTGTGTTTCTTTGATTTATGTGGTGTGGCATGTTTGCTATTTATACTGGTTGCTAACATAAATAAATCTTCAGTTGAGAGGCAACGCTATGTCCTGTCGGTTACCTTTTACTTCGTCCTCGTCTTTGCGCTGTTCTGTTTTTAATTGTGTCTGTCTTGGACGCAGTTTCCGCGGTTTCCATACGTCGTCAACGTCGAAACGTCGTTCCGCAATGGGAGACGGCCATCTTAACCCAGTGTACGGAGCGCTGCTGGCGCTGCTCCGGAACTTCGCTGTTTCTAGCGGCTTTGTTTGGTCGTTTGATAAATCGTCAATGCAACCGAAATGTTCTGCACGTTTGGCTTAGAAGAAGGAATTACAGGTGGCCTTCGCTGCCGCCGAAGCTCAATCAACTCAACAACATTTATTAAACAACATGCGCGACGTGCTCGAAAAACGAAACCGAAAGAAGATGAGTTGGGAGGGCGAAAGCTTTCTCCCGTCTGCCTGGAGAAGGAGAAAAACGCCTCGTTCCTCCCTTCTTCTCGTGTCCGCTTGGGGGCGCGTCAGTAGAAGGGAGGGAGACGCGACGTTGCTACCGTTTTCCTTCTTTTTTTCTTAGAGCGTAGTTCTTACGATACTTAGTTGTCGGAGGAAGAATCGATGCTTTTGGCCTTTGAAACATGTACGTGCGTCTTGATAGGAAAATATATACCTAATCTAAAATGCACCTACATATATCTTGATTCTCTACATATAGGGGGAAATTAGTAATGTTCCGCGAGAAGCCGGACTTCTTTTACTACTCTTCTTGAGGTGAAAACGAGTTTAGGGACGTTGGTGTAAAGTGATGTCATGACGTAACGCTATGCGACGATTTGACGCCGGGACGTTACGTGACCCTATCGCATATAATATCACGTGGTGTCACATTAACCCTCCATGGAATCCCCCCTATTCTCATTCATTGCAATTCTGTATATGATGATTTTCCGATAGATATACAAATACCGCTGTCAAAGTTATCTTTTCATCCGAAATATTCAGTCTGGAAATATGCTGAACCGTTTGGAATTGGTTACCGTTAAATATTTTGCCGGTTCAGTTCCGGTTCCGTTCCGGTTCAGTTTCAAGGTGGCGGCGACGATTTCGGTTCGCTTCCGGCTCGAATAAAAATAATGTTTCGGTTCCTGTTTTTGTTTGGTTCCGGTTCGACACTGGTTTAGACGTTCCCTCACCTCCTCGTCTTCCTCAATTTATACCCGTATTCTCCATGCGCTGCAGCGTATAGTAAAATCTGGGAGGGGGAACATCGTCTAGGCGCCCTGGCTAAGGAAGGGAGAGTAGTTACAGCGTCAGTGATGCGATTTGCTGCGTCAAAGTCTTACCCTGCTGCATGCTGCTACATTTCATAAAACTGGAAGAAATTTGCGGCAACATTGCGTCAAAAGCAGGAATGTAACCGTCCAAGCGCCGCTGCACCGCCAGTTTATTGCGGTAAGCCTGCGAGAATTTTCGGAACTTTCGTTCATCGCCTAGAATAACCTATTATTTGATTTGATCTTTGCATCGGACATTGGAAAATCGGGAGGTTTAATTGACTCCCTTAAGTCCGCTTCTCATCGCGCTCTGGTGCACTGCAGAGAATCTACACCCGCGGAGGAAACATCGGGATCTGCGTATAATAATAATAATAGGGTGGTTTCATTTGAAATTGAACACGCTTGTCGGGGTGGGTCTTTCGATTTTTTCTGAAAAAATATATGTAATTGCCCCATTTCTGGAAAGAACAAAACCGCTTTTCAAAATGTTTTAAAAAATATTTCGCTTCACAAAAAAATATTGAGTGGAGCAGGGTGAAAATCTGTTTTTTACTCCATGATTTCTCTACCCAGTTCTGTGCGCTGGTATGAATACGGAAAGCATACAAAACTCACAGTAATTTTTTGTGATCTTGTATGTTAATTCGACTATTTTTTAGTTCAAAGGAAAATACTTTTGTATTTTTGTTTATTGAGGTAAAAAATGACAAACATCGTCTCTTTGACAATCCGTTGACATCTTCAGAGCCTTGTAACTCATGAATTATTATATTTGTCGCTTACCAAATACTATGCGGGTGTAGCCCTATACATCGGCTATCGACGGGCATAAGTTTAGTTCATTTTCACTGAATTTTTATATAAAATTTGGATATCGTCGAAAATGAAATTAACCGATATTTTGAACCCACTTTATCGAAAAAGGCCATTTTTTATTTCGTTCAATTTTTTTATTATTGCTGCCGATCATATGAACTTTCAATTGGCTTGATGCAATTTCGCCCTTTTTTTGTTGTATCTTCTCTAGAAATGATCGAAATCGCTCTCACGTGACAATGCGGTGACAGCTTCAGAGTCTTGTAACTCATGAGTTATTATATTTGTCGCTTACCAAATACTATGCGGGTGTAGCCCTATACATAGAATATCGACGGGCATAAGTTTAGTTTATTTCATTTTCACGGACGTTTTTATATAAAGTTTGAAATATCGTCGAAAATGAAATTAACCGATATTTTGAACCCACTTTATCGAAAAGGGCCATTTTTTATTTCGTTCAATCTTTTTATTATTGCTGCCGATCATATGAACTTTCAATTGGCTTGATGCAATTTCGCCCTTTTTTTGTTGGATCTTCTCTAGAAGTGATCGAAATCGCTCCCACGTGACAATGCGGTGACAACTTCAGAGTCTTGTAACTCATGAGTTATTATATTTGTCGCTTACCAAATACTATGCGGGTGTAGCCCTATACATAGAATATCGACGGGCATAAGTTTAGTTTATTTCATTTTCACGGACTTTTTTATATAAAGTTTGAAATATCGTCGAAAATGAAATTAACCGATATTTTGAACCCACTTTATCGAAAAGGGCCATTTTTTATTTCGTTCAATCTTTTTATTATTGCTGCCGATCATATGAACTTTCAATTGGCTTGATGCAATTTCGCCCTTTTTTTGTTGTATCTTCTCTAGAAGTGATCGAAATCGCTCCCACGTGACAATGCGGTGACAACTTCAGAGTCTTGTAACTCATGAGTTATTATATTTGTCGCTTACCAAATACTATGCGGGTGTAGCCCTATACATAGAATATCGACGGGCATAAGTTTAGTTTATTTCATTTTCACGGACTTTTTTATATAAAGTTTGAAATATCGTCGAAAATGAAATTAACCGATATTTTGAACCCACTTTATCGAAAAGGGCCATTTTTTATTTCGTTCAATCTTTTTATTATTGCTGCCGATCATATGAACTTTCAATTGGCTTGATGCAATTTCGCCCTTTTTTTGTTGTATCTTCTCTAGAAGTGATCGAAATCGCTCCCACGCTCTCGGAACAATTAAACGCTGCTTCCGTAGGTCGGCTTCGCTGCAAAAACTATACTGCTTATTTGTGTGTTCAAATGCAGCGGTTAAATTCATTTTGATTGAGAACACTCGTGCTTGGCTACATATTGTATTTTCTTAATTTTTTAATGATGGAAACTGACATTCCTTAGACTGATAGTGAGCGGTGCAGCGTATGTTCCATTATCCGATGTCTAAAGCCAGGGCACAAAGGGCGGACAAAACGGAACGAGCTCTTCATGTAGCAAGACCGGTGTCATATATCTGTTTGTGCTATACACAGGTTGTAAGGCTTGGAGCACCTCGCCACAGTACACAATTTTCGTTTGCAGGACGGCTCCTTGATGCGGACGTCAAAGGACTCGGTTAAAAAAAAATTAAAACAATGACAAGAAGCGTTCAGCTTTTCGACTTACCGGAGAAAAAAAGCGATATATTCAGGAAGCACTAAAAAAAAAAAGAATGGGCCTCAGTAGGTGCTCGCACTGGATTACGCTAATCACGTGTGTGGTGCACAGTTCGCGAGCCGGGCCAGGAACCTAAGGTGACATTAGCACAACATGTACAGTCTCCGGCAATATGAAAGACACATTCGCCGATGCTGTTTATGCAGCGGTGCCAAGTCCGCCTTATCCGGACGCGCTTTATTTTGAAGGAGAAAATAGAACAAACCTTTATTTATTCCCAAACCCAAGCAATGTGTGCCTAGCCAAAGCAAATCTACCGTAGCCACTTAAAATAAAATCGTCAAATCGCTTTTCCATATTCCCGAAGGCTGTACATTCTTTGCATTAAGCTCGGTGCGACAAAGTGGAGAAACTAAAAGTCTACAGAGACGTTAAGTGACTGCTTTCGCTGCCTTCTATGCATGTGGGAATCGTTGCTTCTTGGCATCAGAGATATCGATCAGTCTTGAACAAAACCCGACACTTTTATTTTTAACTGCACACACTCGTTCAAACAGAAGGGCCACCGTCTCGGGTTCACCGCTCGCTCGCTTTGGCTCCAGTTTTTGTTCTGTCCGTCTCGACTTACCACGCTGTTGAACTTCTCGGCTGCATCCGACCGCTGCAGTACAAAGTTCAGCTCGCCCCCGCGCTCGATCGTCTCCGCAGAGGCAAGCCGATGCCGTCGTCAAAAAGTTTCAATGTTGCGTTGCTCGTGAACTGGACTATTTAAAGCACAACAACATGTTGTTTTACAAGTGCATCCTAAATATATTAGCGTTAATTAATGAAAGTGACTATTTATCGCCAATTGGTGTTTGTGTTCTGTAAAAAAATTTTCTTCGCTTCATGTAAACTCAGTCCTTTTTCCTCACTTTTTTTCTGCAAACTGCTTTTCCTTCTTAAAGAGGGGCATGTGATATTACATATTTTTGACATACACGCTGACAATAAAGAACAGGCAATTACATGGTTATTCGATCGCACGTGACAAGACACATCATGATTGGCGCCCGTGCCGGATGCTTCCTGGGTGTAACGGAGATGGGCCTATAGCGCGAAGGGCCGGGCGGGCTGTACGTGCCTTACAAGCTGTGTATAGCACAAACAGATATATGACACCGGTCTTGCTACATGAAGAGCTCGTTCCGTTTTCTCCGCCCTTTGTGCCCTGGCTTTAGACATCGGATAATGGAACATTCGCTGCACTGCTAACTATCAGTCTAAGGAATGTCAGTTTCCATCATTAAAAAATTAAGAAAATACAATACGCAGCCGAGCACGAGTGTTCTCAATCAAAATGAATTTACCCGCTGCATTTGAACACACAAATAAGCAGTATAGTCTTTGCAGCGAAGCCGACCTGCGGAAGCTGCGTTTCGCCGTTCTGAGAGCGTGGGAGCGATTTCGATCACTTCTAGAGAAGATACAACAAAAAAAGGGCGAAATCGCATCAAGCCAATTGAAAGTTCATATGATCGGCAGCAATAATAAAAAAATTGAACGAAATAAAAAATGGCCCTTTCCGATAAAGTGGGTTCAAAATATCGGTTAATTTCATTTTCGACGATATTTCAAATTTCATATAAAAACTTCCGTGAAAATAAAATAAACTAAACTTATGCCCGTCGATATTCTATGTATAGGGCTACACCCGCATAGTATTTGGTAAGCGACAAATATAATAACTCATGAGTTACAAGACTCTGAAGTTGTCACTGCATTCTCACGTTGGAGCGATTTCGATCACTTCTAGAGAAGATACAACAAAAAAGGGGGAAATCGCATCAAGCCAATTGAAAGTTCATATGATCGGCAGCAATAATAAAAAAATTGAACGAAATAAAAAATGGCCTTTTTTGATAAAGTTGGCTCAAAATATTGGTTAATTTCATTTTTGACGATATTTCAAATTTTATATAAAAAATTCAGTGAAAATAAAATAAACTAAACTTATGCCCGTCGATAGCCCATGTATAGGGCTACACCCGCATAATATTTGGTAAGCGACAAATATAATAACTCATGAGTTACAAGGCTCTGAAGATGAACACGGATTGTCAAAGAGACGATGTTTGTCATTTTTTACCTCAATAAACAGAAATACAAAAGTATTTTACTTTGAACTAAAAAATAGTTGAAATAACATACAAGATCACAAAAAAATTACTGTGAGTTTTGTATGCTTTCCGTATTCATACCAGCGCACAGAACTGGGTAGAAAAATCAAGGAGTAAAAAACAGATTTTCACCCTGCTCCACTCAATATTTTTTTGTGAAGCGAAATATTTTTTTAAAAAATTTTGAAAAGCGGTTTTGTTCTTTCCGAAAATGGGGCAATTACATATATTTTAAAAAAAAAAATCGAAAGACCCACCCCGACAAGCGTGTTCGATTTCAAATGAAACCACCCAATAATAATAATAATAATAATAATAATAATAATAATAATAATAATAATAATAATAATAATAATAATAATATAATAATAATAATAATATAATAATAATAATAATAATAATAATATAATAATAATAATAATAATAATAATAATAATAATAATAATAAATCTTTATTTTTCCGTGCCCAGAAACAACTTTACAGTCTATAATGTGGTGCACACAAAGCTAACTAAAATGCAGCACTATGTCAAGCAATAAAATACGGCCTACACTAGAAATATAAACAATAGATAACAGAAACTGAAAAGGCTACACAAAACCCGCCTTACAATAGGTAAGACATCCATCGTGGCGCAAACGTAAACTGGTAAGAACCAAGAAAAATGTCAAGATGAGTCTTATTAAATGCTAATTGAATTCTCGAGCATGGAGACACAGAAGACATACGTGACCAGGCACGTATCCGGGGGGGGGGGGGGGCATGGGGCCCGGCCGAAATCTTCCATTTTGCTGGGGCCTCCTCTCCCCCCTCCCCCTCATACAGCATTTTGTCATGGCCCCCCCCCCCCCCCCGAGACAAAATCCTGGCTACGTAAAAAGTTTGCACGTTCATGGTGGCCCTTGAAGGAACACAAAGTCTAAAAAAACGCAACAAACATGTACAACTTTGTGAAGAAATTTAAAAAAAAATATCCCTGTATTGCCTCCGCATGGCAGGCTTGTGCAACGTAAATCGAACGATTTCATAATCGTAAAACATTTCTCCTAATTTAACGGTCGCACACAATTCTAATCCTTCGTTTCTGTATATTTTCGATTGCAACAGCCTGTGATAAAGTTAATGAATTGAAAATGATTGATCCAAATTCTCATATTGACCTTACTAATGTTTTAAACAAGTGCAGTAAGCAACGGGGTGTACAAAACCGGCGACACAATCGTGAAATCATTCCTGCGGCGAGGCGAGGCGTAAGTCGCCTCGCCGCAGCATAGCCTCCAAGGTGGTGTTGTACACGAGATTGCGTCCAGTATTAACAATAGGGAATTGTGGTAGACCGTTTTTCTCCTCCGCTACGGTGTCCGTGAAGAAAACGCCGCAGCTGCGCATGCGGGAAGGCCAGCCTTGCCTGCATAGTTCATGGTCTTGTGGCGGATTACGGAGCGCTATCCGGGTGCTTAGCGGGCTGTGGAGACGGTCTACCACAATTCCCCAATAACTTCGAGAACGCTGATGTGACAACATTAACGTGGCAGCAAAATTAACCAAATAAAACTACGGTGCGACATCCTGACAGGTTTCGGGCATCTTTAATCGTGTTTTTTATGATTCAAATTCGAGATTTAATTAAGGCTAATTCGAGCTTGGGTGTTGGGAAGGTATAATGCTATACAGCATTATAACGTGCTCGAACAAATCGCACTTGTTAGCGAGGCTTTGGGAGTTTAAGTTTAATATTCTTAAATGTTTCGTTGATCCTGTACCCTGATGTGGGTTGCTTTTAACCGGTGCTGATCTATGCCTGTCTAGCTTGAATCGCGAGCCAGCCTAGCCATCTCAGGAAAAAAAAAAAAGGTTATTTTTCACCTGAAGCCTATCATCAACAAGCTTAACACAATAGCCGGCTGCTCTGTCTGCGCGAGCACTTTACCAAAGGTTTTTTATTTCGTAAAGTTTCTTGAGAGAAGTCGTTCTGAATTGAAATGTCTGACCCTTTTAGTTTGCTACAGTTTCTAAAGTCTTCCATTTTCTCGTTGTAATCGCGCAAGTTAACTATCATAGGGCGTGCACGTTGTCCGCGCTTCTGTAGAAGTCTGTGTATCCGCTTGGCTGTCTGCAGTCAGTCCGAGGCGTCTACCAAAAAGGTCAGTCAGTAGTTTTGATCTAAGTTCATCGTTTGTCTCTTTATCAGGCTCAGGAATACTAAATACAATTAAATTGTTTTTCCTGCTTCTGTGCTCATGGTTGACTACTGTAGCTCGCTGAGATTGAACCGTTCTTTGTAGTTCGTTAAAACTGCTTTGTATTCCATTAATAGTTTCGTCGTTTTTCTCTACTTTGACTAATTAGTTTTCAGGACGATCAATCGGATCCGCCCATGTCATCTAGGCTAAGGTGCTCTGGAGCTGGTTTTATTTTACGTTGCTCTCTTTGATACCGTTGGCCATGCTTTTTTGCCCTTGGAGGATTTCTGACACCATCAACTGTAGATCTGTTGGGCCAAGATTTGACTCGACGTCACCAGATACCGTTAGTAACATCTTTGCATAACATGATGAGGCATAAAAACAAACCATTTCAGGGCACATTATCAGCAAGGCGAGTAACAATCTGTGGTCGCTTTTGTAGTATTTACCATAGTCATGTTCATTAACCTGAACGAGGAACAAGAAAGGCATGTTTTAGGGGCGAAGCTCCTTAGGGGCTAGCCATGTCCGTCCGCCGTCCGCCGTAGGCCGGCGTCGGGTACTCGTGCTTCTGCTCGTGAGATCACGTGCTCACGAGCACGTGAGCACATGCTCACGTGCTCGTGTAGGGCAAAAAAAAAAAAATTGGAAAAAAAAGATGAAAAAAATTATAAAAAAAGAAAAAGAAGAAAAAAAAAAGAGTAGGGGGTTCTGAGTTGCCATCCCATCTGTCTGCTTAAAAAAAAGAAAACCGCACATTCTCCTACTGACATGAATGAAAAGGCTCGGCATGCTGCGGCTCGGCGTCTACGCAGACAAGCACCACCAGAGCTTCGCCCCAAGCAACATCATTCACCACGTGGAGATGGGGTCAATTTTTCGGGTGGTTGCCGTTGTGCCCACTGGAGAACCAAGTGGTGGGTGTTGGCCTTATATCGGGGTAGTGGTATCCCCATAGTTCGCGGTTCTTTTCTCTTGGTCGGTCTGCGTCGGCTCCTCGTTGATATTTGTCGTGATGCTGTGGTTTCCGATGCTCATATAGTGACGGGGCTCCGGGCTTCCTGCGTTGGCAGGTCAAGCGCATGCGCGTCTGAATGAAGAACAAGAACGACATTTTTGACGTGTCCTCTGTGAATTCGTTTTAAATGTGATAGACCTGAACGGCAAACACGGTTACCTAGCGTGAACGGCAAATACGGTTACGCCGACGCAGAAAATCCGGCGTCGGCGGTGCCAGAAAATCTTTTGGTCGATATATGGTCCTGACGTCACAGCCATGTGTGGCGTCATACGTGGCGTCACGCGTGTCAACGTTATTAGATTAACTCAGTTACGGAACTGTTCATAGACGCTGCATGCACGAACAGTACCCCCCCTCACTCACCACGACTCGCCCAGATTCGCTCGACGCGCCGCCGGACGGCTGCTTTGGTAACTGAATCGGGATACGTTCGTTTCAACGTCACTAGAAACGTAAAAACCAACGAAAAAAACTCTTTTTGTAGTAACTTTTATTGGAGATTAGTACAAAATGGGGGCGGGTGATGTTTTCGAAAAATTTTAGTATTCAAGGTTTTGCAGCACAATTAATATTGTTTTTATACAACCATGCCTCAGCGGGGATTTCAGGTAGCGCGTCCCGACCTAGGCGCATTTTAACTGTGGGGGGTATTTCGCGGCGCGTCCGCATGGGGGACGGGGTGGAACCCCTGTAACCCGATTGAAGCCAAAAATAGATGTCACGTGCAGTTCCTCGAGTGACCGCTGCGGGAGAAATGGTGGCGTTGTGATCGCCATTTGGCGCTTCAGCTGTGCTCTTTAGAATGCACAGTTATGAAACGAAAGTATAGATGGCGCTTCGAACGACTCTAGGCGGATTGAGGTGAGTGAGGGGGGGTACCCCCCTCCGCGGGAGTTCCACAACTGAGGTAATCTAGTAACGTTGACGCGTGTGACATCCCACGTGGCTGTGACGTCATGACCTTATCGACCCTGCTAAATTTGGCGGGAAAATTTTCTACTAAATTTCGCGGGAAAAGTTTACGCTAAATTTAGCGGAACATTTTTCCGCCAAATTTCGCGGCAAATTTTCCCGCCAAATTTAGGGCGAAAACTTGGCGGGAAAATTTTCCGCTAAATGTAGCGGACAATTTTTTGGCAAATTTACTAATGATCGACCAGTTCAATCGTGCGGGAATTTCAAAGCCACAACGCTCATATGTAACGCTACGGACTAGGCGACGCACACACGCTTGCACGGCTTGGGAACGAGCGCGGGTTTATACGAGAAGGATTTGCGAACGGGGCCCGATAACGCTATCTCGTTTCACTTTTAAAGATGAAGCTTAAGCGTCCTCCAAGTTTTAATGCGAAAGCTTTAACTGTCTCATGGAGCGATCCGACGTCTTCAGCTGTGAAACCATTCAAAACGGCACCTTAATGACATCACGCGCAAAGCTAGCTCTTACACTTCGGTCCCATTGGCTGGCGCTCGTCGACGAGGCTCCCATTGGCCGCTGCGCGTCAGTTTGTGTGGTGTCATCCTGACTGTGATATAACACTGTTGTGTTATCAGTGATCACCGCGTTCGCTCGCCTCTTACCGGTTGTACGGCGCATGGAATAATCAAGGGGTTCGTTCTGCTGGGAACTACGTTGCTGTTTGTTCGTTCCTCGCGCCGCAAGGCACACGACAGTTTGAACGATCGCTCACCCCATGGCGCTGCGTGTCCGCGAGGCAGCGGCTCCACCATTCCACGCCAAAGGTCAGCGCGTTGTACGCCGCAGATCAAAGAAGGGAGCGAAGAGCGGCGTGCGTGCTTTCGCATTCACAACTCATAAGAACTGCTTAGGTGTACCTCGAGCCTTTTTATTATGTTTATATACATAGTATAGTAAGAGAAACATTTGAATTGCAGTATAATGCTACAACACAAGTTGGTTGGTCGCTGTGCTGGGAAGTACTCTAAGTACATTGTACAGAGCGCGACACTGTTAGCGCGAACAAGCGATCGCCGGTTTTTAAAGTTTTTCTCTTTGAAACCGAGGTATGTCATCCAAGTTATTGTTGCTACGAAAAGAGCTCATTGAGCTCTATAATGTAAGCGATAAAAGTTTGTGATCGCTAATACTATTTAGAAGTAAAATGCGAAAATGCGCCGACGTTGTGTTCGCGCTAACAGTGTCGCGATGTGTACTTAAAGGGATACTGAAGCGAAACTTGAAATACACCTATTATGGTCAGAAATAGGTTTAATATGATCAATGATATCCGTAATTCATAATCGCTCGAAAATCAGCCATCGGAGAGCCCGATGCGTCTTGGGATATTCGGCGCATTCGTGACATCACTTGTGCCAGACGGGAAAGGCTACGGCGTGGATGATGTGGTTATACGAGCGTTGCCACATGGTGGCGCGTCGACGATTTACAACCTGTGACAACGTGGCCGTTTGAGATGTGCAAGGGCTGCACGCACGCAGCACCACGGCAAGTCGGCAACCACGGCACCACTGACAAAACCAGCTCGGAGGCCGGATTCTCAAAGCGAACTTACGACGGAAAAAGGGCGTACGACAAGTTTGAAAGAAAACCCGTATTCTCGAAACGAAATTGTCGTAACTTTTGCGCAGGTTACGACAGAGTCCTACGACAGCTCCGAAGCTGTCTTACGCATTTTTTACGATCAAAGCCGCATGGCCGACAGCGTCGCTCAGTTACATGGTCGCGACGACCAACGGATATTTTTTTTCTACGTGCTCTTCTCGCGCGTCCCGACTTCAACCAGCAAGAAAAAAGGAAGGAGTACTTGAAACAGACCACGACGAACAAGAACGCTGGATCCACAAACACCCGAGAAGAGCTACAACGGCCACGATTCCACCGACCAAGCGAGCTCAGAAGAATATAGTAGGCCTAGCAGCAACACCGACTCGACGCACCGTTGCTCCGGCGGTCCTTGGCCAAGACCGTCTGCCCACGACCGGCTGGCCTGCTGAATGGAATATGCCTGCGCGACCCTTGTGGACCCTTCCCGGATGAATAGTTTGATCCCTGAACTAAATTTCAGAGGTCAATCTTTTCCCCTTGTCATCTCGATCTCTTTGTTTTCCGAGGCATCGGGGACGAACGCTGTCGTCGAAAAGGGACTCTCATTGATTCTATCTCCTTGTTTTGTGTGATATAGAGCTCAAATAAACGCCATACGGATTACCTTCGCAATACGGTATGTACACTTTGTTATTAGTATGCCATTTTTATTCTGACACGACGCTACGTCACTGTCGAGCTATAGCCGTTCGTGGGAGCTGCGCGATGTCGGCCCAACCTTTCTTTGCCGAGTGTCACGTCAGTATCGAGTAGCAATCGTGAAAGATCGGTCCCGAAGCGCTTACCGAAACGCGGTCTAAAACAACGAATCCCGGCACTTCGATCAAACGCGCGCGTCCGCTCCGAGTGTGAACAGGTATTTGCGTGGCTCTTGCTGACACTCTCGTAGTTCAAACGTGTCTTTTTTAACGTCGGCTCGCAACTCGCAGCAACTAATACCGGCCGTGCCAGAAGCGTGCTCGCGTGTTGTCGTGCATAGAGCCGCAACGAGAACGAGCTAACTGTGGCCACCTATGCTTACGCTTTCTCTACCAAGGCTTTGCAAACGCGTTCAGGCCTAGGCTAATTCTGCCGGCACGCCGTATTTCCGCAGAACGGCGCTGCTCCTATGCCACAGGTGATGTCACGAGAACTTCCCACCATCCACCAGATGTGAAGTTGAAATCGTTTAATTAGGTTTAAAATTAGTTCTCCTGTGTTTTACAGCGCGATATTGATATTTCCGAGGTGATGCCTGTCCCTAGCCCATATTTATGCAATGATATGGGCGCTAAAATTTCGTTTCCGTACCCCTTTAAAGGGACACTGACACCCCCCAATTTTTTTTTCCTTTTTTGTCAGGCGATTCATTATGGTGTCAGAATACTACCCAATTCATATTTTGCTACAGAGTCACGTATTTTTTCAATAAAGCCAATAAACGCAACTGCACGAAACCGAAACCGAAACGGAGAACTGGAGAGGATAGCGTGAGTGGCGGAAGTCACGTGGCTACAACCCGACCGTGCGGTTTTTTTTTTCTCCTGCTAGTTGGTTCATGATAACTTTCAGGGCGCCGAAAATACACAAGGACAAGAAAGGAGACGAAACAGACGAAACAGAAAGGAGACGCCTTGTTTCGTCTCCTTTCTTGCCCTTGTGTATTTTCGGCGCCCTGAAAGGTAGCACCGTAGCAGACGAAATGCGTTCGCTCGCCGTGGTATTCCTTTGCAGTTATGTTTGTTCCGCTCGCTGTTCTGTATTTCAAGATGAGTTGTTTTGTACATTTAATTGGCAATTAGTAGTGAGTGCCCGAGTGCCGTGGTGAATTCCCATGATCAGCTCCGAAAAGAATACTCCCAAGATGTCGCGTGAAGAGTTGCCTCACATGTCCTGCATCCGAAAGTGGCCAGAGTTATGCCAGAGTGCACAAGTTTCCGAAATATCAACGGGTCGGGATCAATGGCTGGCTGCGATTCCTGTAGAACCATTACGCGAAGCTCGCAAAGCGGACGCTACCCGATTCATACGCTCCTTGCATTTTGTGGAAAGTGATATACATTGATTTCGCAGGTGTCAAAAATGGAATCCATACCATTTAGTGCAGTGACGTATCGTCCACAAAAAATATTGTTTCTGTGATAATTGTAAAAAAAAGAAATGTAAACAGCGCAGAATGCTTGGCAAAAAAAAAAAATAAACAAATAAAAGGTACACTCACACCAAGTATCGAACCCGTGCCCTCTGCGTTTGAAGTGGACGTCTTTCCACTGAGCTACTGAAGGAACTCTATCATGCGTAGTTATGCAGCGGGTAGACTGTATGTCGGTAGTTTGCTGCCGATTTTCCTTCATTACATGCACTCCCGGCTTGAAGTCGGGCAGCACCACGCAGAGGCCAAATTGGCACCTCGTAAAGAAACCGCACGCGTTCGTATTCAACTCGAAGTACGCACTTCGTGCTTGACGTTTGAGCGAGCGATGTCTTCAGCCACGAGAAGGGACGACGGCTCGGCGACGTCTTCGTGCAATCGGCTTGCTGGTCGGGCGTGTCGTACGGGATGAATATCAGTTCTTTTGATCGGTCCAAAATTTCTCTTTCGAAGAAAGACAGAATTCGCCAGTACCGTGAACGACAGTTCTGAAGGAGAGGTCCAACGCCCGTCGTCCGCTGCCATCCGCTAGTGCTAGTCCCACGATACGCAAAACGACGCCATGTCGAGAATTATGCAGTGAACGCACAGAAAGCTTCCGGTTGTCTGTGCTACCTTTTTTTTCAATCAACGTATTTGCAGCTTTTTTGAAGCCACAAAAAAATGGGTTTCATATTTTTTTCTATTTTTAATATTGACTGTGTGCCTTTAATGACCCACGACTTTGATTAAATTTGGTGGTCGCATCGATACCTTACAAAAACGGCCCGTGACCACGGAAAAGAGAGTGAGCGAGACTCGAACCGGCCAGTTCTTGATCGGCGGTTTTCGGGCGGAAAGAAACCGAATTTCGAGCCGCAAATTCTGTTCTGGGTAGTTGGGCTCTCATATGTCACGTACAACTAAAAACCTCGGCGAGCATAAATACCCTGTCAGTGTCCCTTTAATGTATCACTTCAATGAGGTCTAGAAATTTACTTGAAGTAGGCTCTTTGAGTATGTACTTACTCAGTGCTTAAAGTCTCGTGCAAGTTGAGGGGGTCCGTACAAGTAAAGGTGGGGGGGGGGGGTTCTTGCGAGATGTGACAAACCCCACTGCTGACTCTGCCCACGCTTTACCTGCAACCCTCAAATTGCTAATCCTCAAATGTCACATCCATGAAAACAAGCTATTTTATTGCAATATATGATTTTGATTCCACTAATGCTGGGGCTGTAGAGGAGGGTCTCAGACCTCCCAGACTTTAAGCCCTGGTCTTTACTTAAAGTACATCGTCTGAGAATGTACTTGTACTTTACTTGAAGTACATTCTCTGAGCATGTACTCGTACTTTACACTATTTTTTTTTTTCTGGTACTATCCGACGAAAGTATATGACTCTCGACCTCGAAGTACATTCGCCAAATTTGGCATTGTTAAACTTGTATTACAAAATGATGCTCTGTGGGGCCACAGGAGTGGTCTAATTTATTTTGCCGTTCTTAGAAGGTAATAAATATGTATACTACGTGTGTTAGTTTTAAGCGCTGGGAGAGGCGCAGGGACGAGCCGTTTGATCTGGGCAGTGCCTTCTTGCGCTCGGTGAAAGTAAGCTCTTTCAAATACCACACGCTCGCGTCCTTGGCTTTCCCAGTACTAGCACAACTTCTGATGTCGAATATAAGAGTTCCCCAACCTCTAACAAAGAAATGGCGTATCGTCGCATGAAATCGTTTTTACTTTTGAGGCGTCGTCTGGTCATTTCTTCTATAAGTTAATTGTGTTAAATTGCTCGCCAGCGAGATTAATACAACTACTCTGTGGACTATTGACTTTGCTCTATTTTCGCCATAATTTTTAGAAACAACTGATGCACCCCTGATTACACTTGGGAGGGCTCGAAGAAACACAAAAAATGTTTTGGAGAAAAAAATAACTTCTTTTTCTTCACACTTTTTCTTCTATGAAAAGCGAAAAAAAAATTAAAACGAGTCCCATTTCATATTAAGTATTAACAAGTCTATTAAGCAAATGTCTGCGCCATGGCCCACATGGTAAAATTTGTAATAATCACTACATGATAACAAAAAATAATCATATCGCAACTGGTTTCGTCAGTGGAGGATTAAGAGAAAACAAAAAGAAAACGGTGCAGTGGCGGCCCTGACCAAAAATTGATACTGATTGATTATCTGGAATAGTTTATAGGGAAGTTGAGCTACTTTTACCTACTAAAAAGATTTAAAACTTTACAAGTCTGGAGAAATTGAGAAGCTACTTACGGATCGTCCGATCAGCTCGCCCCCTTGTGGTTATTCTCAGTGCGGAAAGACTGCCGGGATAGCGTTTCGCCTGAGTTTTTTGCGGTCGCGACAACCGCTTTCAAATTCTCGCTTTTCAACGTGCACCTAGAAGATACTCAAGACAAGTAATTACTGCGCTTGTTAAAAGCAACACAATTTAGAACCTCGCGGAGCCAAGAACTCGGAGTCGGCTCCCAGTTAGCCTTTTTTGTCCTGGGCTCTTCTGTTTCGCGCGATATTCTTCTCGCGGGAAGCGGTGCGTTTTGTATCCTTGCTTTGCGATGTTCGAGCACCCAACAGCACTGCAGCACCCCATTTTTAATGCGACAGCATTAACTGTGTCATGGAGCGAACCGACGTCATCAGCCGCGCCAAACGGCAGTTAAATAGACGATGAAGATTATGATGATGTATGTAGCTATCCCCTTTGGAACGGGTGGTCACGTAGTAATCGTGTCCAAACCGGTGGGCTCCTTTGTGTAGCCCGTCACATTATGGATTTGGATTTGGATATGCGGCTAACCCCTTTGTAACGGGGGATCCCAGCATACTGGATCTAGCCAAATTTATGTTATTTTCTTCTTGGTTTTTCTTCCACCAGTGGTCCAATCTTCTTTTTGTCCATTCTACCACCGGTATGGGCCGCGGACCCCTGCCCCCAGTGCTGTCGGCGCTGTCGTCGCATCTGTCGCTGCCCTCCTCGTCGATTTCCCGGAAGCCCAACGCCACCGCCATGTCTCCGCCGCACGGCACCTCCGGCTGCAGGCCCGTGCACTCCAGTGTGACGTGCTGCAGCGTTTCTTCAGCCCCCTGTGTGCACAGGGTGCATCGCACGTCGGTGTCTGTGTACTTGGCTCGAAGCACGCGCGTTTGCAGCATGCCTTCTCGGGCGTCGAACAGAAGTCCACTGCCCCTGCCGTTGTCCATGAATTCCACCTTCCTCACTTCCTGTTTTTCCCTGGCGTACAGGGCAAGTGCCGGCTTCTGTCCTGCCTTCTCCGCCCACCGTTGAGTCTCGGTCTCGGTGACTCTTGTGCGGATGTTTTCCAGTTGTTGCTCTGGAGTTGGGTAGAGGAGAGGGCTGTTTATCCGATACCGGAGGGCCAGCTGGCGTGTCCGTCGCACCCACCTAGTCGAGAGGCTCTTGAGGTGGATGTACAGAGCGCGACACTGTTAGCGCGAACAAGCGATCGCCGGTTTTTCCAGTTTTTTTCTTTGAAACCAAAGGACGTCATCCAAGTTATTATTGCTGCGGAAAGAGCTCATTTAGTTCTATAATGTAAGCGATAAAATTTCGTGCTCGATAATACTATTTAGAAGTAAAATGCGAAAATTCGCCGATGTCGTGTTCGCGCTAACAGTGTCGCGATGTGTACTTGAAAGCCTGTCTTGCCCATTGCCCTTCCTGCATTTGGCAGAGGCGTCGTTCGAAGCCCAGCTTGGCCCTGGCCTCTCTTGCATCGAAGCTGGACCACCCCATGTCCCCCTGCACTGCCTTGTTAGGTGTTCCTCGGCTGGCCCCCCAGTGCCGCCCGTCCCACTTCTCTTTGGCGCACCTCTAGGCACTCACGCGTGAGGGACGACAGACACAGGACTCCATTTCCAAAAGTGAGACCCGGCACTGCCACCGTCTTCCACACCGCCCGGGAGATCTCGAAGCGGTTGTAACCTTAGAGGGCTCTGGCAGTCGATATCCCCCTGGACCTCCTGCTCTTTGCCTGGAGCCTGGTCTCATGGTCTTCGAGGTAGTTGTGGCCCTCCTGGATGTGGATTCCCAGGTACTTGTATTGTGATACCCACGGTACTTGTTCCCCCTGGATTTTCAGGTCATCTACCTCGGTGTCTCCTCTGTCCCCGAAGCCCATCAATGCCGACCTCTTAGCATTGAAACTCAGCCCCAGTGCCGCCCCCATTGTGTTGCACTCGTTCATAAGGGCCTGCAGGCCCTCCGGGGAGTCTGCCATCAGGACGATATCGTCGGCATAGATTAGCCCAGGGATTTTTCCTTCCCCACTGGTTCCCGTCTCCGTATATTCCAGGGTGAAGCCCTCGGCGCAATCCTGCAGTCTCTTTTCGAAGCCCGCTATGTAGAGCATAAACAGCAGTGGCGACAGTGGGCATCCCTGTCTCAGACCCTTGGTGATGGCTACTGGATGAGTCATCCCTTCTTGCCACTGTGCCACCACAGTCGTCTCCTTGTAGATTTCCTTCAGCAGGTTGATGCACTCCCCTCCGAGCCCCCGCTTTGCTAGCTGCCTCCACAGCTTCTCATGGTCGACCGAGTCGTAGGCCCTGCTGATGTCGAGGAAACAGAGGTAAAGTGGACGCCTCTCCTTCTGGGCGATCTCTATGGCCTGCGTCGATCAGCACGAATAAATTGTCCTCAAGGCGTCTCCCCCACCGAAAACCGTTCTGCAGCTCCCCCAGGACTCCTTGTGCCTCTGCCCATGTCTGCAGTCTGTCTCGCAGTATTTGTGTGAACACGCTGTAGAGTACCGATGTGATGGCTATGGGGCGATAGTTGCCGAGCGTTGACTTTTGCCCTTTCCTCTTGTAGATGAGTCGGAGTCTTGATGTTCGCCGCTCCACCGGCACCCATCCCTCCTTCAGGATCTGGTTGAGGATCTCACGCAGCAGTGCTCTCGTCTCTGGCCCCAGTTCCTTCACCAGCCTCATTGGGATTCCGTCCATTCCAGTGGCTGTGGTTCCTCCCATCCTCTTGACTGCCCTCTTTAACTCCCTCTCCGTGATTTCCTCTCTGCTCGGTTGCTCCTGCAGTTCGTCCTCCGTCTCCCCCTCCTCACTCTCCATCTGTCGGCTGTCCCCTGTGAACATGTCCCCAATCCACCTCTCAATGTGCCGGTTGGTCTCTCCAGGATCCAGCTCCTTTCCCGTCGCATCGTCTTTGATTACCGCATCCTCTTTGGGTCGGCCTGTTTGGCCCTGTACATGTCGCCAGACCTTCAGTGGGGCCTCACGTACGTCCTGCCTCCCTCAGTCCTTCCAGGAATCTCTTACCTACCTTGGCCATTTTGCTTTGAATCAGAGCTGTCACCTCTATTTTCCTGCTCTGGTACTCCCTCCGCTCTCTTGAGTCCTTCTGTAGGGGGGCTTTTTTCTCCTCCTTTCGTTTCCTGATGGTCCCTCGCAGAGTTCTGTTTGCCAGTTGTCTTCTTGTAATGGACTCTTTCACCTCCACATCCCACCATCGTTTTCTCCTCCTCTTCCTTCGTGTCGGTCGTTTTAGTTTTTCCAGGTGATCCTTCCACCACCGCATGCGGCTCCCGTACGTTTCCACCTGCCTGGTTTCCTCCTCTTCCTCCAGTTTCCGTGCAATGGTCTGTGCTTCCGCTTGCGTTATGTGGTGTGGTTTCATAGGTTCACTGACTCTCTTTTCCGTTGGCTTTCCTCCAAAAGTGATCAACAATCTGTTGTGATCACTGCCCAAACTTTTGTCGCCTTCCTCGTCTATCTCCATGTAATTCAGTTTTTCATACAGGTCCGGGGACACCAGGCAATAATCAATTGTAGAGCTCATCCCTCTGGCCGTCCATGTCGTCTTTCCTATGCATTTGTCCTGTGAGTTGACAATCACCATGTCCAGGTCTTCCGCCATGTCCTGCAGCGGCTTTCCATTACTGCCTGTTCTCCCATCGAACTCCTCTAGGTGTACGTTGAAGTCGCCTACCATAATGGTAGGTCTCCCAATGTCGTGATAGTCTTTTTCAATGCACTTGATCAGCTTGATGTTTGTCTCCCTGCTGTCTGCCCCCGTCCACAGGTACACAACTGCCACTGCCGCCTTTCTCCCCGCCAGTATCCCTGTCAACCACATGTGCTCTCTGCACTCTGGACTTTGTCTCTGCCAGCCTGGCCCACTAAAGCATCCTACCCCCCTCCTCTTCTCTCACTGCCCTCTCTGTTTACCCCATCCCAAAAAAGCCCTTCGCAATCGGGGGGTCTTCCTTCATCCCTGAGTTGGGTTTCTGTGACTGCGAAAATTCAAATCTTATCTTCCTCATTTTCCTGCTTTTTTTCCTCCCTGCAGGTTTAGAAAGGCAATCTTCACTTCCCTCTTTTTCTTTTTTGCTCGTCTGTTTTTCCTTGTTTCGTGGCCTGGTGCCTTTTTGTGTTTGCCGCCTCTCGTGTTGTTGTGGGCATCACCTCTCTTACTTTCTCTTCTTAGTGGGCGCGTCCCTGTGGGGGACACATCCTCTGGAGTTGTTTCTCGAGTCGCTGTAGTCTCTCGTCCAGAGTCAGCCTGCCTTCCATTCTTTCCCGTCGTCTTTTCATCGGTATCACTCTTTTTCCCTTGCATGTCAGTCCTAAAAAAACTCTTTAGTCTGTTACCCAGTGCTTATCCCTCTCCAATTGCCGCATCTCTATTGTAGCAGCCGTCCTCCATGTCATTTCCTGGTCCTGTGTTCTTTACCACCTCCATCC
This sequence comes from Ixodes persulcatus, assembly GCA_013358835.2. Classification (NCBI taxonomy): domain Eukaryota; kingdom Metazoa; phylum Arthropoda; class Arachnida; order Ixodida; family Ixodidae; genus Ixodes; species Ixodes persulcatus. Next base: position 2,845 of record JABSTQ010008707.1, on the reverse strand, counting down.
TCGGTCCCAGCTGCTGGCTGATCTCTCTTGATAGCCATGTTCCACTTGGTGCACCTCTCTCTAAGTGGGTCCCCCTTGTCTTTGATTCTGGGACTTCATACACCTATAAAAGAGTGTTTTGGGGCTTTCGTGGTCCAGTCCTTGAGCCGTTTCCCTAGCTCCGCTGCCATTTCTTGCACTGCCTCTTCGCCTTGCACGTCTGTCACTCCCGCATGTATGACCACCATCCCTGCCTCTACATTCCATATTTTCCCATTCCTCTCTGCTCTCTCCAGTGACTCTCTCAGTTGTGCTCCCGGCTTAGTCGCAAAGTGAACGTTCTTGTCGTAATCTACCACCTTCAGTGTGGCTCTCTTTATCTTGAAGGCATTAGTGTCCCCTACCACTAAGACTCTCTTGTCCACCATCTTCTCTTCGTCCTGTCATCTGGGTCTGTCCTCTGCCTCATGAGGGCCTCCTTGTAGTTCCTGTGCTGGCCTCTTTGTGTTTGGCTTCCAGTCGGCTGTCCCTCCTGCTCCGTATCCAGATCTCCACTTCCCGTCCGTTCTTGGGAAAAGCTATCTGTCTCTTTCCCGTCTGTGTGGTATATGTCTTCTTTTTTTTCACCCCGTTTTCCGGTTCCAGCTGTTGCGGCGCGTTTTCTGCCCCGTTGATCGTCATTTGTGCTGGTTCACATGACTTAATCCAGTCATTAACCACCTAGCTCCCCTAATTTTTCTCTCTTGCTCATTTCCTTCTACATTATTGCTTTCAGTTTTTCTTCCGCCGCTATTCTCAAAGACCTCTCTTCTTCGAGCTTCGCCAACATCCTACTTTCTACGGCCGCTCTCTTTGTCTTTGCCTCCTCCAGCTTTACTCTCATTGCCTCTCTCAAGGCATTAACTTGCCGCTCGATCTCCTCCTCCAAAATGCTTCTTCTCACCTCATTTTCCTTCCACGCCGTACATTTGTACGTACTGTTCTCTGCCTCCGTGCATGATTCGAACGGTGTCTCGCTGATATCCACCCATTTCTCACAGCCTTCGCACTCCACTGCCGCCTTGTCCCGCTTTCCCCTCTTCTTTGCCTTTCCCCCTTGACCGGTTGTCGTTGTTTTCCTCCGTAGAGTCATGATGTTAGGTGCCTCCCTTGCCTGGTTTCTGTGACGCCCCAGCCACCACTGCTAGATTTGTTTCCACCAATTTGTTTCCACCAATTTGCCAGTCGTTGTTTTGTTTTTCGGACCACCCATCTCTCCGCGGGGTGTGCCTCCGGAGTCGGCCGCCTCTTGAAATCCCAGTGCTTCCGCTAGTGGTGGCGCTTGTGCAGGTTGTGGAGCTGTAGTGGCTGTGGCTCTACAGCCTCCATGCACACTCGCCGGTGGCGTCGCCTGCCGTCCACTGTCGTGGCTGGATGCTTGGTCGTCTTGGGTGTCGGCTAGCTCCCATTTTGGCGTCAGGGCCGGGCAGCGGAGGACCAGCTGTTCGATTGTTTCTGCTTCTTGATCGCAGAGCCTACAGTATATGGCCATTATCGTCGGGTCGAACCGCTGTCGATATGCCAGTGTCCGTAGCGCTCCTGCTCGCGCCTCAAACAGGAGGCGGCTGCTCAGGCTGTTGTTATAGAAGTTTTCAGCTCTGATTCATTATTAGCGCCATCTCTCGGCGGCCACGGGTACTGTCAAAGGCTCGGAGCCATCTTTGAGGCTTCTCTACCGTCCCCGCCGCCTGCCACCCGCCGCAGTACGAACCCCTCTTCCCGCGCAACGTTCGCGCATGTTCTTTTTTTTTTTTTTTTGTGTGTATATTGATCGTGTCAGCCGTTTGAAAATAAGTTACGAATAGTAAGCGCAAGTTTGTTTTCAGTGGTTTCACTAATAATCTCTTTTTATAAAAATTAGCTTTATTCCAGCACCAAAGCAGGCCGGCTCACGCACTTTTTTTATAATCGTGCGCTAACTTTGCCTGACCAGCTGATTATGCCTATTCGCACAAGGACGATTTGTATGCTATATTTAAAAAGTAAACATTTCGGCAAAATCTGCCTGGTTAGGTGAGTATTAAGAAAAGAAAACTGAACGTACTCTAACCAACTGGTTTAAATTGCCCGACGTTTCGCGGCCTGCTCGGGCGCTTGTTCACGGGTGACTTATTTGGCTGGGTGTTCGTCTTTCTCTTCTTCTCCTTGTCGCTGCCGTTAGAATCGTCTTCTTCTCTTTGTGACTCCTCGAAGTCCGTGAATATAGCTGCTTGGGAGGGTACCGATCGACCGGTTCAGGTTGTTCTTGCTGGATATGCCAGGACTCTAAGTAGAGTCGTTTTTTCCAGTTTCTTTCGGTGTCTAGGACGGAACTGCCGTCGAAGTCGATGACGTGGTTGCTCTTTTCTGCATGTTATATTTAGCAGGCCGTCAGCCCCTGTGTGACAGTTTGTTTTTATTTGGAATTCGCGGCTGCGGGTCTAAAGAATGCGAGCAGTTCTTCACCCAGTGCGCCTTCACCCAGCGTGTGCAGACCCGAATCGCAGAGTTCTATGATGGGGGTGTTGAACTATTAATCTTGGTTCCACGTTGTTTTAACCTTAGAGATATTGCAGATTTGACTACACACAAAAAAAAAAAAAAAATAAATTTACTGCATATGTTTTTATTCGGTTCCTTGGGGAGATCACCCAATGGAAGCTCGAAACATCATTATAAGGAGTGAGTGTGACAGCACGAATTTACGATAGTAGTATTTGTTTATTGCAGGTAAAAACTAAAACTACGTGAAGATCTACACTAGCATACTCGCACAAGCGTATGCGAGGCACACAAGCGTGAAAGGAAATGAACGGCGTGTCGCCGCGGTGCAAGTACGCAGAATATA
>JABSTQ010008706.1:0-31934 GCA_013358835.2 Ixodes persulcatus | reverse complement strand
GAGCACGTAGCTTCCACAGCCTTTCGGCTGGTTGTCATGGGTTGGAAAAGCAACGTTTGTCTGAATTTTGAGCGACTGTCTATCTTCTAGGGTGTGTTCGAGGCGGGCTTAGGCCGCACGTCCGGGAGCTTCCTGCTCGTGACGACGACCATTCCCCGAAGTGAAGAACCCAGGGGTCCCGTGGAGGTGGGAGAATTGGTAACGTAACGGACGGTTTAATTACATGGTAGCGATACAGTCGTCAAATCCAAGAGAACAAATGGAGCTCTCACGCCCCGCCTTATATAGGGGTCCGTTTTCTCCCTCTCCCCTCCGCCAGGGCAGCAGGTGCGACAGCCACGTGCTTTGCAGATGGGTCCGTCGCGACGTAGTCAGAAATGAGTCATAGCCAAGGTTCTCCGCAGTTAGGCCAGGCCTCTCTCCCCTTCCGGAGCGCACGAACCACACGCACACACACACACGTCCCGTTGACGTCACGGACGCGTTGAGACACGTTTTGGGCGCCTTCGACAGGTGGGCGTCAGTCCTGAACACGTCGGACTCGTTTGGGGACTCGTTTCCGCAGCGTTGAAACGCGGAAGAAGGTTGCCGAAGGTTCCATTCTTAACAGCCCCTCCGGGGCCAGGGAAACCTCGAATGGCCGGTGGTACAAATCGCTGGCCTGAAGAGGTGGGCTTGGAGTAGGCCTTGAGAAGACGCTGCAAGCACCAAACAAACTCCCAAACCTCTCACAACGGAGGCATCAGCGGAAACGTCCCCCACAACACCACGCCACACCGCAGTCAAACGCTCGGAATTCGCCAAAGACCCGCCAGACTGGATTACGGATTACCAAAATTTGGTACAATTCCGGGTATCGAGACCCTCTGTCGCCAAAAAAACTCATTTTTTCCAACGAGGTCACTAAGAACAAAATACAAAAGACAAAACCCTTCGCAATTTGTGAGGTCATTTTGGGCAAAGTGCCCCCACTTGATCCTCATTCCCGTGGATAGACGAAAACCTCTGAGATCATCCCTACTGTTTTGGTTATGTCAGAAAAATCTGCTCAACCCATCGGCATTGCCGTTAAATTTGCCTTTCCTTTTCTTACGCTGAAGTCATAGTGATCGATTTTCACGTGATTTCTAGACGTGAAAATGCGGTCCTTATAGCGCCGATAAAACAATCCGCCTCTTTCATGCCCCGTCACATTGGTCCTAGCAATCTCCTGAGCTGTATCGCGAAACCCTGACACACTAGGGGTCGCTCTTCTGCTCGACTCTGTCTACTCGTAGCAGAGGACCAAAGTTACGCGACGCCGGAGCTACGAGAGATCTTCACTGATCCCTCTTCCTCCGCCTTTTCCGCCGGCGCGTTGGGACGGCGTACGCTTCCTAGTGCTACGAGGTCGGGCTGTTCTACAACCTGGTCCCCCTCATCCCGTTCCTCTGCCTCCAACTCTGGGAGTGCTTGCTCCCCGTCAGCTGCTTCTGGCTCTGGATCACTCGTCAACAAAGGGGCAAGCTGACGCGATTTGGACCTCGTCAACGCTTGAACCAGTCCTTCTCCCAGTTGTTGACCCCTTTCGCGCAGCAAGAAATCTGACCGGTTAGAAAACAAATAAGGATATTCCAACGGGACTGTTTGCGAGACAGCCGCCTCTGTCACTAGCTCTCCGAACGGGCCAGTTATCCTTACTGTCGCCATAGGCAGACAGACACTGTGCTTTTCAAGCAGCTGCTTGATCCAAACTACCTTTCCCGTAAAATCGGAGGGCGTTACATACGACGGATGGACAACGTCCATCGTCGCTGCACTGTCACGAAGCACCCTGCACGGCTTTCCGTTTACCTGGAGCTCGTGAAGATAGGGACGAAGGAGCTTCAGGTCCTCGTCACGTCCGTTCACGCACGAGAACACAACCCGCGGTTTCTTACATCTGGCCGCTGTGTGTCCCGGCTCCTGACAGTTGTAGCACAGGAACGGCTTCCTTGCCTCGAACTGCCCTGTTGGGCTTTTCCGCGCCTCGTCTCCGTTCGAGTGTTCTGCGCTCTTTTCTGGGACCTTTTGTCCTGCTTCGGGCTTCTCGGGCCCGTTTTCTCGCGAGCCGTTCCCCTGTCGGAAGGTCTTGCGCTGATCGCTTCGGCCGGATTCGCTTTCCTCTCCGCTCAGCTTTCTACGCGTTGCGTACTCTTCGGCTAGCTCAGCGGCCCTTTCGACAGAGTCGACTCCCACCCTGTCCTGCACCCAGAGCTTGACTGACTGCGGAATGCTACGAAAGAACTGTTCGAGGCACACACACTCGACTACCTTGTCTCGGCTTTCGTACACTTCCTCGCTCTTCAACCATTCTATCAGGTTGGTTTTAAGCCCGTACGCGAATTCCGAGTAGCCCTCGCTGCTCTTTTTGGATGCGTTTCTAAACCTTTGACGGAACGCCTCGGCAGAAAGGCGGTACCGCTTCAAAAGGCTGGACTTCACCTTGTCGTAGTCGTCCGCGTCTCCAGCACTAAGGCGCGCGACAACCTCTGCAGCCTCACAGGGCAACAGAGTCAAAAGCCGTTGCGGCCACGTTTCTGGGGCGAAGCTCAACTTCTCACATGTCCTCTCAAAGTTAACTAAGAATAGGCCCACGTCTTCCCCAACTTTAAACGGCTGCATGAGCTTCTTCATTTGATACGACTCGGTCTCACTTGCTCGTACCGGAGCCCCAACTCTACTGCTCTGCGAGTTTAATCGCTGTTGTTCAATTTCGAGCTCTAGCCTTTTCAGCGCTCGCTCCTGGTCTCGTTCCTCTTTCGCTGCAGTCTGTGCTCGTTCCTCTCTTGCTGCAGCCTGTTCCTCTTTCGCTGCAGCCTGTTCTCGCTCTCGTTCCTCTCTAGCTGCAGCTTGCTCTCGTTCTCGTTCCTCTCTAGCTGCAGCTTCGCTCTTAGCGTTCTGAAGCAGTTCCCACGCAATTTTAATTTCCTCTGCTTCCGCGCTCTCTGAAATCGCTTTACTGATCTCAGATTTCTTCATCTTTTGCTCCACCTCCACACCCAATTCTTCACATAAACAGAGTAAATCTGTTCTCAGTAACCTCATCAGATCCATGATCGCTGCTCTTTAGCTTTGGCTTTGCAATAAAACTTGTCGCGAGGTTGTACACAAACCTAGCGCACGAGTCAAACACTAAGGATTCCCAGCAGTTCAAAATTAATTACCCATAATCTGAAGCCTGGCGAATCTCAAAGCAAAGTCCAAACGCTCACCCGCAGATGTAGCACGATGTCGCATGGTCCGATCCCAACCGCTGCCAACCAGTTGTTCGAGGCGGGGCTTAGGCCGCACGTCCGGGAGCTTCCTGGCTCGTGACGACGACCATTCCCCGAAGTGAAGAACCCAGGGGTCCCGTGGAGGTGGGAGAATTGGTAACGTAACGGACGGTTTAATTACATGGTAGCGATACAGTCGTCAAATCCAAGAGAACAAATGGAGCTCTCACGCCCCGCCTTATATAGGGGTCCGTTTTCTCCCTCTCCCTCCGCCAGGGCAGCAGGTGCGACAGCCACGTGCTTTGCAGATGGGTCCGTCGCGACGTAGTCAGAAATGAGTCATAGCCAAGGTTCTCCGCAGTTAGGCCAGGCCTCTCTCCCCTTCCGGAGCGCACGAACCCACACGCACACACACACACGTCCCGTTGACGTCACGGACGCGTTGAGACACGTTTTGGGCAGCCTTCGACAGGTGGGCGTCAGTCCTGAACACGTCGGGACTCGTTTGGGACTCGTTTCCGCAGCGTTGAAACTCGGAAGAAGGTTGCCGAAGGTTCCATTCTTAACAGGGGACAATGGCTGCGTCCAAGTGCACAAACGAGAGTCCGAGCAAGAGGGGACTCCCCCCTTTCCGTCTTCTTGAACTGTTTAGTAGAATGCGCGATTTATTAGTTGATGAGGAAAGCTAAACAGGAAAAAGTTGGAAAAGCGTTTCATGACCCCTTCAAACTTCTATGTCTGCGGCGGTGAAAACTTGCGTTGCGGACGCTGAGTAGAGGAACACGAACGGTGCCAACTTCGTTTCAAAATCTCCAGTTCTTTTTTTTTTTTTTTTTCTTTTTGCAGCTGAGGTAAAATATTTGTTTAGTGCAAAGAGGCCCGGGGGTAGACTTGAGAAAGTCAATGCAGTTATTCTGCCAGGGTTGAAAAAATCTTCATTATTAGCGCAACATCCGTCAACTGTGCTTGAGGTCAATGCTATCTGAAACCAAAATATTGCAATGCCTGAAAAATATTTCCCAGGGCACAGTTTCCCTTAAAAAAACACAGAACTTTCCACACACACACACATAAAAAAAAGTTAGTTACAATTAAAGAGAAAACAAAAAACTAACCTTAAATCGCACGTATTGGCGTGGAGCAGTCTATTGCTAAACAGTACGACTTCATGTGTATTCGCATTGAAAAAAATAATGGAAAGTGTCCTCAGAGATAAAAGGCATGACGGCCTAGTCCTTTGTCCACGTTGGGTGATGTCAGAAAACAATGAAGTTTCCGACTTGCACTTAGTGGCAGAACGTCCATGCCCTGGAAGTGCTGAGAAACCGAAACTCAAGATACTTGACGCTACCAAGATGGCCGCAAGCACGAGCAGTTTCGCATATTGTCTATTCCGAAGTAGCGGTCCCAGGTCCGTGGCAGAGTTGGTCCGTCGTGCGCCGCCATCACATCCTCCAGCCAGCGGTACGTTGCCATATTAAGAATGATGTGTACACATAATTGAGGTGGTCCGTGCACCATTTTTTTTTAGAGTGCAGCTCTTGGGCGCTTGTTTCCAGCATGAGCGGCATCACCGTCGGAATAACCGCGCGTTGCATTATGGGAGGTTTACCATAATGACCTCATGAGGGCACAAATTTCCCACTAAAATTGGCAGGAAATTTTTTCGCCATATTGAGCGGAAATATATTCCTGAGTTGAGTGGCGTCACGTGTGACATCCCATCAGGGGCGGATCCAGAACTCCGTTAGGGAGGGGGGGGGGGGGGGGCGGAAAATTTTTAAGGATACTGTTCTGCCGTTCTTTCTTGTGGAAGGGGGGTCCACCGATGTCAAATTGCCCTCCGAGAAGGGGGGAGGGACGGGTTGTCGACTTTGTTTGGGGGGGGGGAGGGGCGCGGGCGCGGTCGACCCTGTCGTCCCCCCCTTGGATCCGCCACTGCATCCCATGACATCACACGTGACGCCACTCAACCCGGGAAAGTTTTTCTGCTAAGTTTGGCGGCGAAATCGTCCTGCTAAATTTAGCCGAGGAATTTTTCCGCAAAATGTAGCGAGAAACTTTTACCAAAAATGCCCATATTTACCCATTTCATGCCCCCCAAAAAACTGTCCATATTCCGGACAGCGGGTTTTTATATGAATGGGGCGAAATCGCATGGCGAAAGACTGGTTGCATGGGAGAATTGCATGGTGAAAGAGACATGGCTTTATTTGGTACGCTACTTTGAATGACACGTGACCCGGGAAAAGAGTGAGAGCGCCCAAGCTGGCCACATCTGGACCGGCTCTTTTTGGGCAGAGAGAAAGCTAATTTTGAGCAGCAAATAGTTTTCTGGATTGTTGGGCTATCAGGGTTCATGTTCAAATAAAAACCTCGGCAAACATAAATACCCCGTCAGTGTCCTGGGAAGATGTGGGTCGGAGACGCTTTCTTTTTTAATATTTTCCCTAAACTAATGAACTTTTATCTACTTGTTAAGTTTTGTCTTCTCTTTTGTAAAACAATTCATTAGTTTTAATGTAGCTTTTTGTAAAACAATCATTAGTTTAAATGTAGGTTCTATAGTTTTATGTTCAGAGGCAGAAACAACTATGTGAAAAAAGATTTTGTGTGCAGATTTAAGCACACTATTCTTTTTTAAGGGTATGATTGCTTCTTTTTAGAAGCCCTTTAGAAGTTAGACAAAATATACAAAAATATAATTATGATATTGCAATTCCAAATAGATACCTGCACTTTATGTTCTTGTCTTTGTACTTAATCCATGTCGGAAGATCGAAAGGGCTTATACTCACATTGGTAAAAGGAATGTTTAGTTCTTAGTATGGTTGGGGTGGGCACACAGGCTTGGCTTCCGTTTGCGGTCGCCACACAGGCTTCCGAGTTACACACGTTCGCACACACCCTGCCCCGGCCGCACGAGATATCGTTGTCTTTCTTCTTCCAGGGGGTCGCTGGTTTTTTAAAAAAAGTACATTCGGCCATCTTGGATCCTTAATGTCATCGTTAAGTTTGAAGATACTCACAAATATCAAGGTAATAAACAAACACACACGCTGAGAAACATTAGAAATAGTCTTCGCATTATACCGTCTCGCAGACTTGCAGGCAGTGTGTGTTTCTTGTAGGCATTCTAGCAGCTGGGGCTCCTTGCTTGTCTCCCGAATCTTCAGAGGCGACGTCGTCGTCAAGGTGGGACGCTGCCAACATCGTCGACCATCCTTTTAAGTGGGAGACGTATGCCGGCGTTGCGAACCGGCTCCCAGAACATTGGCCGAGCTCTGCCACTCGATAGGTATCTGCAGGCAACACCTGGGTGACAACCAGGGGATCTCGGTACTTTGCTTGTGTCTTCGTTGGGTTTCCGGTGTGTTGTGTTGCTCTCCTCATAAATACAACTCCCCCCCCCACCCCGCCTTCCCCCCCGTCGTATAGCTTTGCCGGACAGTGCCGACGATCATATGCCTGCTTGCTTCTTTCCTGTTCCTCCAGCAATCGTTGTCTTACACATACTCTCAGCTTGCTAGGATCCTTCCATGTTGCTTCATCATCCAATGCTAGCTCCTGTAGCTCAATTTCGTAGAAGCATTTCCACAACTGATGTGCAACCCACACTTGGTGCCATTACAAAGCACTTTCTGAATTTGTTCAAAAGTTCTACTAGTTAGACTTTTTCACCATGACTGCAGGTCTAACACTAACTTCTGTCCCCTGGACGGGTTGTTGCTCGATTTCGCTCACCTTGCTTTTGTCACGCTTGATGTGGACTTCGTGAGTGTCACTGATGTCTGCCTGCAAGATCTCAACTGGCTTAGCTTGTCCAAGTGGTTGTCCTTTCCTGATGACAATCTCACCATTTCTTGCAGGATACATAGGTAACGTGACCTCACCGAGAGTCGTGTCGATCAGGACATCCATCCCGCAATGTCTGTAAATGACGGGGCCTGTCACCCTTTTTTTGTTGTCGGGGTGATCCAATTGACCAAGTCTTTCTGAAGAATGGACTCCTCCCTTGCTTTCAATGGTAGATTTTGGTGGTCCTTGACCGGCTCTAAGTTCACAAACGGGCAGTCACTCAAGTGCCAGAGTCGAAGACAGCCTCCAATTCTTGCATATGTCAAGTAGGGCAAGTGGCAAGTGGAACCCCTTAAGACCAAGTGGTCTTTGAAGGGAAATAAAACCATTTGGGGCCAAGTGGTTTTCTGACTCCAACCACTTGGGAGGCAAGTGGTCCCACTTGGTGGTCCAAGTGGAACCACTTTAACCAAAGCAGTCTCCAAGTGGAACCACTTTAACCAAAGTGGTCTTAAAGTGGAACCACTTGCAAAACCACTTTAAATTTTCGCCTGGGTAGGACACCATCAATCTTTGTCAGCCTTGGATCCCCCATTGCCCCTAGACGCAGGCACGCTGCTGTTGCCAAAACTGTACAGGGTTGGTGACTCCTGAACAAGTTCTGTGCCACATCGAGCTGCCGCTGACGCACAAAGTAGACAACCGGAGCTGCCCGTGTCATTGAGTCCAATGAGGGAAAACTTGTCATTTAGTATGACTTGCTTCAGCAAAACACCAACATTCGTTTTTTTTTTTTTTTTTAGGGTTCACTTATTGTGTTTGCTTCATTACGCTTTGGTTGTGCCACCTCTTTGTAGTGTTGTTAGGTGTGGTACAGTTTTGTTACAGTGCAGGCACCTCAAGGCTTGTTTTGGCTGGGGGCAGTCCCGTGTCGTGGCCATAACGGTGTCAGTTGTAGCACTTGCGTTCCCCCCCCCCCTTCCATTCGAAAGTGGCAGCCGTTTTCTAGAGGTGTTCCTTGCATTGCCAGCTTTTCTTGCGTATCTCGCATTTGGGTCTTGGGTGCTCGCCGCGTCGGTCATCTCTTTCTTGTCACGTGGTCCACCAAAACACTCTTGTCTTTTGCGTTGGATCCTCACAAATTCTTCGACATCATGCAGCAGGCCATCATCGTCGTCATGGGTTTTCCCCAAGAGCATTGTGCTAAGTCATCTTGAACACAGGCCCGTGATCACTTTATCGCATCTATCGCAGAAGTCAAGTCCCGCCTCCTTGCACAAACGAATCTTAGAGTGTAAATAGGCCGTTGTACTTTCGCTCTGTTTGCTAGACGCAATCCTGCATCCTTCTCCAGCGTTCCACTGCATGCTTCTGGCTGACAAGCGTTTGGTGAAAATGGTCTTCGAACTCTTCCCACAAGGTGATTTCAGCGCTGCGTAAACGTAGTCAATCCTTGGCGGCTCCTTTTTGTGAGACTTGGCGCTCTCAAGCAGAAATTATGTTGGCCATTTATGGAGTGCCGCAGTTCTCCGCAAGTTCTCCACCCATTCACGAGCTGATGTCGCGTGTTCACTGCTGTCACATTTCAAAATGTTCTTACTCAAGTCGGGCATTATTTGAACTGTTATCACGCCTTGCGATTCGCTGACGACGACGTCGTCGTCCTTGGAATCAGGCGTTCAAATAAGTCGTTCAGGAGACAATCTTTCTCCATAATCACATTCAAAAGTTCATGTATGGAGGGTCAATCGCTTTGATTGGCGGCTTCGTCTGAGCTGGTCGCGTTAAGAAGCTTGTCCTTGTCCATCTTAGACCAGGCTTAGTCAAGCAACATGAAGCTCGTACCTATTTCCGGGCAATCGTCAGACCAGATTCCACTTCTGAGATATTATCTTTGTACTTAAACCATGTCGGAAAATCGAAAAGGCTTACTCACATTGTTAAGGAAATAAAATTAATGTTTATTTCTTAGTATGGTTAGCGTGGCCACACAGTCTTGCGAGTTCCACATGTTCGCACTTACCGTGCCCCGGCCGCACGAGATATCGTCATCTTTCTTCTTCCAGGGTGTATCTTGCTTTTGAAAAAAATAAGTCTACAATGTATCCTCAAGATAATACATAAAAATTTTTATTATGATCTTAAGACTAAGTATCAAAAACTGAGTGGACAAACTGGGAAGACAGCAAAAAGTTGCACATTAAGAAAATTGCTATTGAAAGTACAAAAAATATATACTCTTCCAAAAATCTGCGGCACTTACATGAAATTGTGACATAATAAATGTAGGGTGTCCAGGAATCATCTAAAGTCACTAAAACCGTCTGTCACTGTATGTTGCGACTAATTCTGGCCCTTGTGCCAAATGCCATCAAACACTGTTACATTAGCTGCTCCTCCCACATCACCATTTCAGTCTTCACGAGGTTCGGCTGGCAGTTTTTGTGACAGCGGCATAAACTTCACTTGCTAGTGAAGGTTTTGTGGTGTATTGGTGTTCGCAGGCTGAAAATTTGGTCTGACCCGCTGAAGTTTCCAAGGACGGCAAAACTCGTGTGAGCTCCCACTGTCGTAGCTTTGCTTTGCGCTTTAATCTCCATCTGATGCGGCATGTTTCAAGGTAAACGTCGAATGAAATAATCAACTCGAGGCACTCGCTCTTCTCTAAGTGCAGTTTGAGGGACGATGAAAATCCCTTGCATTTCACAGCCACACTCTTGACAAGCGGGGCAGATCACATTGCTCAGAAGTATTGTCAGCGCGCCACTGTCGCACATCACTGAACTCGCAGAGCCATAGCCACTTGTTCCGTAAACAAAATCCCTTTCTTCTTTTCCAAAGCGCTGACACACATGAACGGAGCACTAAACAGTTGCCTTGTCGTGGTTAGGCTTAGCACGCCGCCATAAATGTTTCTCTGCTTGCATTCTCTGCTTGCTTTTCCACCAACTTTCATAAAACCTGTTCTTGCTTCGGTGGTTCCAAACGCAAAAATCTTGTTTTGTAGTGTTGTCTATCGCAAATCAAATCGGAGAAACTTAAAGAAAGCTCGGCTGTCCCAAGTGAAAGCCTCTCAAAGATGGCCGATATTCGCGTAAACTTGCGTGTTTTTAGCCGCCCCAAGTTTGTCAGACTTTTTTTCGTAACTTCTAGTCCAGTGTTCTATTAATATTTTTACCCATGAAAGAAAGATGTTAGAGCATAATAAAACAAGCAAAATGAAAAAATTTAGATTTTCCAAAATAAATTTGATTTTTCAACCCCCTTAATCTCCCCTAATTACTTTTCTCAGTATCTTGTACTTGCCGTCTTAAGCATGGGCGTCGGCAGGGGGGTGCAAAAGGGGCACTTGCCCCCCTCAAGCCAGAGTGCCTACCCCCCTCCCCCCCCCTCTTCCCCAGCTCTCTCGGGTACGGGGGATCAAATGACGTCGCGCCATAGCTTTTCTAGCAAGCGGAGAAACCGAAAACAATCCTAAAAATAAAATCCACACACTTTTGTTTTCTTGGATCCTTCAGCAATAAACACAAAAAAGAATAAGGTCTCCCCTCGGTCAGTTGCGATCAGCCGCGCCTAGCTGGCAAAAAAAAAAAAAAAGAAAAGATAAGGAAGCACCAACTTCCGAAAACACCGCAGTCCTGTGTTGTGATGAATCACACGCATTCGGGTGAAAGTCAGTAAAATGCCCCAAAAACAGAGCGTCTTCTACACAGAGCGTGATTCTTCCAAAAAGCCCAACAGAACAAATCGGCGTAGCTACGAGTTGGAGCTAGTCCGCGCTCCCCCTTTGCTCCGTGTAGTGGAGCGAGCGGGCCCCAGGAGGAAAGAGGTGGGGAGGGGGGGGGGGGGGGGTAGCTTTGGCATTTTGAGGGGTTTCGACCCCCCAAACAAATCCCCTGTCTGCGCCACTGCTCACGCCAGTGCTCTGTTTTGTATATGTGCCTTTGGGGTTTTCTTCTCCTTTTCTTGTAGCATGTTGCGGTCATGGGAAAGGAAAAGAGGGGGTCAAAATCGGGGCCAGGTGTCCTCTTTTGGACAATGCAGTTCTGCGAAACTCTGTTCGCACCATGTCAAAAACGAGACCCCCCGGTCACGCGGGAAAGGCGTGTCGGACTGTCCTCGTTGACACCACCGTGTTCACACGCGTGACACTGTCGAATATCTGTGACAGGGTGGCACACTTTGCTGTTGCCGACTCTCTCTTCCTGGCCCAGTTGCTTGAAAGGGCCACACTCCGCACCCCATCCCACTTTTTTATATAACCGTGGGCTGATATGCGTCAGGAGTGAAAATAGACATCAGAAGCGGAAAGCTGACAGTGATAATGACAATCCATCTTGTGCAACGAAGAAGCACGTGACCTCAGAGCCGTGTTATGACTAGGGTGTGTACTTTCCGGTGTTTATTTGTGGGAAAAATCGGCGGATGTTTTTCGATGTTTATTTATTTCCGAAACACCGGTGTATTTCGGTGGAACGTCTCACGACGAGGCTAAATTCGGTGATTATCGGTGAAAAAAAATGCGATTGATCACAGACAGAGAGTTCCAATTTTATTCCCATATTTCATACACTTATTCTCGAGGAAGCACCTATTTCTCACGCTTGAATAGTATAGTAGATGCAAGCATACTTCGAGAGGCTTGCATCCGTCATGGCAGCACGTTCCTTGCGCTTCACAACCCGCAATTTTGAAAACGCACGCTCCACATTTGCGCTGGACACAGGAAATCCCAAAATGTCCAGCGAGGCTTGGGACAGTAGTGGCCAGTCAGGAAAATGAAGTTTCCAAAATAACACTGGATCAACGGTGCTAGTCACAACCTACTCGTTGTAACAAAGAAACTCTGATTCTAGGTCACTCAGCTTGCGCTCATCTCGGAGAACCAGCCGATAGATACTTTCATAAGGCACAAATCCCTCTGGCAGCTCCACTTTTATGCACAGATTAACAATTTGCACGCGGAACCAGAACGACGATTCATCCATGAAATCTAAGTCATCAGAGATGTTTCGGGAAACAGTCCTAAACCACTTGCTTTGAATCATCTGATAGTAGGCAGAGAAGGAATCAACAAGCTTTAACGCCTCACGTTGAGGAAACCCGCAGACGGGGGACGGACGCGCCTTCTCAGACACTTCTGCAAATTGTTTTACAGAACGGTCCTTTTTTATACAGAGAAAAACCCCCACGCCAACAAAACCCTTTTTTTCCGTTTCCCCAAAAGCCCATGGAAACTAAACAGATAACAATGAACGCATCTCAGTTCTCAAAGGTCAGTAGCCCTGTACAACACGGATGTTGGCAGTGTCTTCCAGGAACCAGAGCAACCTCTGACTACATGGCTTCCACCGACATCACTTGGCCAGACACAATGGGGAAAGGGGCACGTGAGAGCGTACCCTCCACTGCGTTCATTTGTCCACAAAAGGGGGCCATGGGAGACACAATGGGGGAAAGGCGTGTGAGAGCTTAGACGCTTTTGACCCCCAGAAAGGAGGGCGGACTGACGCCACGTGCAAGCCATGTATAGACACTGGAAGAATGCAGGATCCACGAGATAACACGTTTGACGAACCTCTACGAGGTAAGGGTTTTGCAAGGTCGGTTTTTTTTGACCGGTGTTTTTCGGTTTTAACCAGGGCGAAAATATCCAACCACCGGTGCTTTTCGGTTTTAACCGATTTTGTATTTTCGTCACCGACGGATGTTTATCGGTGTTTTTCGGTTAAAACCGGAAAATACACACCCTAGTTATGACCTGCAACCTATCGATGTACCTGCGGTCTCCATCACTCCTGAGCATCCCCGACTTTAGAGAGCCAGCTGAACATTGGCTTTGCCCTCAACTCGACTCTCACAGGCATGTCAAACTCGTCTTTAATTGTGGGAGTGTTCATGCAAAGCTGAGCTTGATCAGATATATAACAACCAATATAAAGATAAGAACCAGCGGGCTAAAACTTTACTCCAGTTCTGAAAGGAGACAGAGCGAGCATGGCAAGCTAAGGGAACCCGCGTCGAGGAAATACGGAAAGTTACAATGGCAACTAACTCTCCGGCGGTAGCCCCGCCGTGCTAGCTTTCCAACACAGCTAACACAGCTTTCAGATGTGTTCCACAGACCACAACCCGGGAAATGCTTCGAATTAATATTACGAGCGAAGATAATTTTGTGCAGAAAATTAGACTTGTAAATGTGAGCATAGGCCAACTTGGGGTAGCTTTTAAAAACTTGTATAAACGTCAAATATTGTTAAATATGCAACAATTTTTTATGTGTGCGTGTGACTTACGTGCACTGTTTTTTCGATTTTATTCTGTACGATACATATATGATGCCAATACTTGTTTATAAAATCTTTGTGCTTTTTTATCTCTGAGATAATTATAAACTAAGTGGACTGTTTTGTTGTTTTGCCGTCATAGACTAAATTCCTTCTTTTTTTCACTGTGCCTGCACATATCTATAAAAACATTTTTTTTTTTTACGTTGAAATTACTGATGTATTGTGCTAATAAAATAATTGTTTCATAATATATATGTGTATCTTGCAAGCTGTAATTAGCTCTTTCGTATTTTACTGTGGGATCTTTCTCCTTGAGCGCACACGCCCAAAAAGGGCTGAGTTTGCCCCCCTCAAGACAAAATCCTGGCGACGCCTATGGTCTTAAGTACATTTTTCAATCTTTGAAAACTTTTGCCGCTCAGACATTTTATAGGAATAGGAATAGGCACCCTTGCATAAAGCTCAACCGATTGTAAACCTGAAGAGAAAACGACGACGACCGAACACAGAACATGAAAGAAGCCAGGACCAAAGATGCTATCTAGGTGCCAACGAAAGAAAACTAAAAGGAAATTAGTACAGGATACCATAAGAAGACAAATTGTGGTTTCATTCTTTATTTTTCAAGTTGGCCAAAGCTAAGGCATGAATGATGATTTCTTTTGCCAATCTGGCACTCTTCGTGAACAGTGTCTTTGGTGGAACGGTGATAGCTCGACACTTTCTGGAGGACAGAGACAAGGCAAGAAACAAGCTGCAAGCAGGATGAGCTCTCAAAATGCAGAGTCCTCCCAGTGTTGTACGCCTTTGTGAACACGCATCTAGAGCTTAGTATGGGGAAGGTATAAAAAAATCGACAATCGCCACCAGGAAGGTAGCAGTGCTTCTCCGTGTGTCGTCTTGTGCACTTCTTCTTGGAGTTTAGTCATCTCTAAATGCAGCACTTGGGTAACCTACTTGAGGAAGGCGCACTCATTCCTTGGTGCATCCAAAGTTTGTTTAATGTGAACTCTGGATATAGCATCTACAGCACTTAGCAAAGCAATGCTCCTAGGTATGCATTATAAAATTACTATAAAATGTGATTTTCAGCAATGTGGCCTCTTTTTACTCATTTGTCTTAAAAATAATATTTTGTTACATGCACTAGGGATGCTACCCCATCTGCTGGGACTGCATAAAATAGCACTGCGATTTTATTCCGTCTGCTTCCGTTGCTCGCAAGTAAAGCATTCTCGTGTCAGTGAAGTTCATACAAATTACATACTGTTGAAACGTCCTTGAATGTAATTGAATGGCAGTTTCTAAGTGCTCATACTTTACTCAAGATGTTTTACAGGGAAAGTAACTTGAGTAGTAACCTTATTACTATATTGAACTGGTAATTAGTAACTTAACCTTATACCTTTGTCGAGTATCATGTCCAACACTGCTTTAACACACTGCTCTTCTTGTCTGGTAGTATTACTGTTTTAGAGAGCAGGTGTTGATCTCTGATATACTAGAGAGCTGTTACCTGGTATGTTTGTCAAATTGTTGGCATGCAATTTTTTTGGCAGAACAGCTGGTGAAAGCATCTTTGTTTTATTCTATTGCAAATAAATGTTAAATAGCATTCAAAATTTTTAGAACTGCAAATGTTGTTTGAGAGAGGTGTGTAAATTCACCACTATAGAGGCTATGCAAACCAAAACTTAATTTTTTAAAATCTTAAATACACCAACAGGCGGGCGCTGCCGTCAAGCCGCTGCCGTGGCGCTCCTCTTTGCAGGGTGCTTGTGCAGACGCTCCACTTCACGCAAATCTGGTTTCTGCATGTGCACAGTGCCCACACGTCATGTGGAAACTACGTTGACCACACCACGTGAGGGCTGATTTGTAAACTGTGCATTGGCCTGTAGAATTACTTCCTTTCCCCATTCCATTCTACTCTGGCAGTGAGCAAAAGAAAAATACTTAGAAATGAGTTTTTTGGGGGGAACTTTTTGTTGCCTTGTTCTGGATTTTCAATTTTATGGTGCAATCCTGTACTGTACCTGGCACAAATGGATGTGGTTCATTTCATTCTATGCACCAGTTCAATGTTTATGGGAATCAAAGTCCACATGTGTTAGTTCACAGCCCAGCAGGTGCATATGTGGAAGGCAAGCAAAGTACATGCCACATGCACGAATGCTGAAAGTAGCACTGACCTGAAGCGCGTTTCTGAAATGGTCTAAAGGCGTTTTGCTAAATCACCCAAGTGCCAAGAAGCATATGCTTGCTACATTCTAAGCTCATTACATCAGTCCTAGTTACAACAGACATTTGGATATAACATACCGATTTGTGAAATTCGGTTGGTTTTCCTCTATGTACCATTGACTCAACTTTATCTGCATACAACATACTCCTTTAACAACAGACCGAAATCTTGGTCAAAATCAAGGTCTCTTATAACGAGCTTAGACTTTACAAGTGTAGTTCTATGTGCGAGAGTCTGGAACGGTAACTTTTCTAAAGCAAATCTAAAAAAATGGCACATGTATTCAGGTAAGACGAGCGTGTACTGCACTTGTGTCCACATTCTCCGTGGTGCTTAGGTAATTTGCCAAAAGATGTATTGTGAGTCTTTGCCTTTCTTTGCCAGTGTAATTGCTTGCTTGTGATACAAGGAGAACGGGTTTACTCCAGCGATGTCACGAAACTAGCGAGCCGCAGCTTGAGTGTACCGAGTACTGCAAAAACATTTTTCTCAAAATCGCAATTGCTTTTGTATTTTTTTCATAGTTCAGCTTGAAGTCAAGGTCAGACTTTGTGCAAATAGAGATTACAGTGAAACCCGTTTAGAACGAACCCACCTACAGCAAATTATTATTCAACTCAGCATAGAAGTTTGTTGTAAATGTTTTTTGCTATATCAAACTACTTGCTATATCGAACTGATCGTAGCATTTCTTGCTGGTCGTTATCAACGGGTTTGACTGTATTATTTACTTCAGATAGCATAAAAGCCCCCGTTTTCTCGCTGTTAGAAGCCACAAGGCAGGTGCAAACGTACCCGATTGCCGGCCGTGCCCTTTGCTTCCTGCCGGTGACACCACGTTTGGATGGCAGCTAAAACTGGGGAAAAACTAGGAAGAACGAAGCCTAGTTTCGGTAGCGAGCAAAATATGACTTCTTTCACTTACTACAGGGAATCTGGGGGAACAAGGGAACGTTTTGGAATTGGGAAGCCACCAGTATTCAGATGATGCCATTAGATTAGATAGCTTAAAAACAAAAATCTCGGACAGCCTCCGCTCCTGATCCCGTCAGACAGCCTAATAATCTCTGAGCATGTAAAACCGTTTGCTCTTACTTATGCAGGTGTTCGCCGAGTTCTGCAACCAAAGTGGACAACTTTACACAGAAAAAATGCAAGCGAAATTCTTGAAGATTGTAGTTGCTTTTTTTGCCGAATCTCTGGACCTGTTGGGGATGATAGTTGCGGCGTCTGACAACAAGCGATGCAAGAGGAAGAAGGTCTCGAAGACAGTGTTGCAAGACACAGAGCATCAGCAGCCCTCCCTGAAGAAGCTAAGGAAGAAGGTATACGAAAAGACGGTCAGTGTGCAGGCGAGCTGGTGAATAGTATACATCTTAAAACCTGAGACTGTGGTTGGAAAGGTTGAAGGTATTTAGGAGAGGCAACAAGAAAAAGAAGAGGTATGTTGTTGTAAAAGGCAACTCTGCCAATCTTTTTTATAGTCTTCGATTTGACTGGATATTGGCAGACTGCATCAATAACCCTTTTTCAACTGCTAGCCTAAATATTTTTTTAAATGAAATTTTTCCGTGACGTTGAATTTTCAAATTACGCTGGCCGCACAAGTTTTAGGAGGAGACGACTTTTTACTGGCAACAATGAGAAATTCCTGCTTTTACCTATTTGGGTCATCAGTGGCAAAGGGGAGAACGAGCGACCCAGAAAGCCGCTTTGCGGCTTTGTGGGTCGCTTTACCCTCTTGTTGCTGTGCTTGAAAGTTCCTCTGAAAGTGCCTTCAAGCTTGAAAGCACCTCTGCGATGGGTAGAAATCTGTGCTCGGCGATAGATGGCACTAACAGTCCCAGAAAATCTTTTTTACCCATGTTTTTATGGAAAAAATATGCACTCTTTGGCAGAAGTGGGGGGCCAGTCACATCAAGGTGTTATAGTGAGAGCTGTGTGCCGAGAGAACCAGTGCCTGCGCTCAGAATACTTTACAGACTAGGTTTGAGAGTTGAGTGTCCTGCAGTTGGAACAGCTTCAAGAGTGGCAATTGTAAACTCCAGCCAGCTCTGTACCACTACGACCTCCATCCAAAACAAAGTGCTAATAAAATTGGGAAAAATAGGGCACATTCTAGCCCTAGTCAAAATTTGGCGCAGTCATGTCTGTTGTTCACAACGAGTTCAGATAATTGTTTTATAAACATTTTTATAGGGTCTTCTAACCAATCAGCTTTAGACAGCAGAAGCCATAGCAGCCAGCAGAAGCCATAGCAGCCAGCTCAGGCTACTCTCGGCATCCCAATCACACAGCCGGTCTGTCAAAAGTGAGAAGTGAATTGTATACATGTGGTTCAAGCTTGAGTTTAGACATGCCTTTTAACCAGACTTGTGCCTATCTCAAGTACTTTGCTCAAGATACTGTATTGGTATCTTGGAAGTGCATGTGATTGAAAGTCTTTATACTCTATCTTAAAGGGACTCTGACACCCACAAAAAAATTGTTTTAATTTTCTGCCAGGTATTTAATATGGTGTCTGGGCACCCAATCAATATAAAAACTCAACTGCTCTGAAACCGAAACATGAGCATGGAGATGCATGGCTGACTAGCGTACCGAGGAGGAAAATGATATGTGAAGGAGACAGTTGCCAGAAGTCACGTGGCTAGTACTCCCTACCCAGTTCTTTTTCCGGTGCTCCACTTCTCTGACGTGTGAAGCAGACAACGACACTGTTGCAGGGACTGTTTGTTGCATGATTGTTTTCCACTTATATTCGTCCTGGTCGCTGTTCTGTGCTTGTAGATCGACTTGCCGGTACCGCAAACTTCAATAGACCACATGCGAAATGTAGAGCGCCATCTAGTAGTGCGCCGAGACCTACATCCGCCATCTTGGTAGAGGCGAGAAAACGAAACAAGTGCCCGGACCGGCAAAGACTTCATGTAAACAAGCGACCGCGCTTCCTGCGAGAGATGCGATGCCAACATGTTGCTGACCTTCAATTCATGCGCGACGTGAACGCAAACATGAACAGAGTTCACAATTTTTTCTTATTTTTATTTGTCACTTGAGACACAGCTTTTGACAAATTCGATCTGTGACAATGCGAAGAAACATGCAGATGCTATCGCGCGGCATGAAGCCATTTACAACTATTGAACTGGGCCCTAATCTTTTTGCGAAGTTGTATCAAATTTGTTTCTGAACTTCTTTTTTTTTTATGCACTTTGTAGTGTTGGCCTGCGTTTTTGTTGATGTTGGAGCTTTTCTTTTTTAAACTGGGTTACTGGTGTCTGTAATAATAAGACGAAAATGCCCACATTTACCCAATTCGTGCCCCCCAAAAAGCTGTCCATATCCCGGACAGCGGGTTTTTATATAAACGGGGCGAAATCGCATGGCGAAAGACTGGTTGCATGGGAGAATTGCATGGTGAAAGAGACATGGCTGTATTTGGTGCGCTAGTTTGAATGACACGTGACCCTGGAAAAGAGTGCGAGTGCCCAAGCTGGCCACTTCTGGACCGGGTCGTTTTGGGCAGAGAGAAAGCTAATTTTGAGCCGCAAATAGTTTTCTGGATAGTTGGGCTATCATGGTTCATGTTCAAATAAAAACCTCGGCAAACATAAATACCCTGTCAGTGTCCTGGGAAGATGTAGGTCGGTGACGCTTTCTTTTTAATATTTTCTCTAAACTAATGCAACTTTATCTACTTGTAAAGTTTTGTCTTCTCTTTGTAAAACAATCGTTAGTTTTAATGTAGCTTCTATAGTTTTATGTTCAGAGGCAGAAACAACTACATAAAAAGGTTTTTTTTGTGTGCAGATTTAAGCACACTATTCTTTTTTAAGGTTATGATGCCTTCTTTCTAGAAGCCGTTTAGAAGTTAGACAAAACTATAGAAAGATATAATTATGATATTGCAATTCCAAATAGATACCTGCACTTTAGGTTGTTATCTTTGTACTTAATTCATGTAGGAAGATCGAAAGGGCTTATAACATTGGTAAAAGGAATGTTTAATTCTTAGTATGGTTGGGGTGGCCCCACAGGCTTGGCTTCCGTTTGCGGTCGCCACACAGGCTTACGAGTTCCACACATTCGCACTCACCCTGCCCCTGCCGCACGAGACATCGTTGTCTTTCTTCTTGTTCCAGGGGGTCGCCTGTTTTTTTTTAAAAAGTCTACATTCGGCCATCTTGGAGCCTTAACGTCCTTGTTAAGTTTGAAGATACACACAAATATCAAGGTAATAAACAAACACACACGCCGAGAAACATTAGAAAAAGTCTTCACATTATACAGTCTAGCAGGCAGTGTGCATTTCTTGTAGGCCTTCTAGCAGCTGGGGGCTCCTTTTGCTTGTCTCCCGAATCTTCGGAGGTGATGTCGTCGTCAAGGTAGGACGCTGCCAACGTCGTCGACCATCCTTTTAACTGGGAGACGTGTGCCGGCGTTGCGAACCGGCTCCCAGAACATTGGTCGAGCTCTGCCACTCGATAGGTATCTGCGGGCAAAATCTGGGTGACAACCAGGGGTCCTCGGTACTTTGCTTGTCTTCGTTAGGTTTCCAGTGTGTTGTGTTGCTCTCCTCATAAATACAACCCCCCCCCCCCCCCCCCTGCCTCCCCTTCCCAGTCGTACAACTTTGCTGGATAGTACCGACGATCATATGCCGCCTGCTTGCTTCTTTCCTGTTCCTCCAGCAACCGTTGCCTTACACATACTCTCAGCTTGCTAGAATACTTCCATGTTGCTTCATCATCCGATGCTAGCTCCTGTAGCGCAATTTCGAAGAAGCATTTCCACGGCTGATGTGCGACCCAATTCACTTGGTGCCATTACAAAGCACTCTCTGAATTTGTTCAATAGTTCTACTAGTTAGACTGTTTCACCGTTGTTACTGCAGGTCCAACGCTAACTCCTGTCCCCTGGACGGGTTGTCGCTCGATTCTGCTCACCTTGCTTTTGTCACGCTTGATGTGAACTTAATGCGTGTCGTTGATGTCTACCTGCAAGATCTCAATTGGCTTGGCTTGTCCAAGTGGTTGTCCTTTCCTGATGACAATCTCACCATTACTTGCAGGATACATAGGTAATGTGACCTCACCGAGAGTCATGTCGATCAGGACATCCATCCCGCAGTGTCTGTAAATGACGGGGCCTGTGACCCTTTTTTTTGTTGTCAGAGTGATCCAATTGACCAAGTCTTTCTGGAAAATGGACTCCTCCCTTGCTTTCAATTGTAGATTTTGGTGGTCCTCGACCGGCTCTAAGTGCACAAACGGGCAGCCTCCAACTCTTGCATATATCAAGTAGGGCAGTTCAGTAAATGTTTGTCCGACCAATAAGTTCACGGACTGGGCTTCATCCGGGACAACAAGAATGGGAATGTCCTTGGCTAGGACACCATCGATCTTTGTCAGCCTTGGATCCTCCAATGCTCCTAGACGCTGGCACGCTGCTGTTGCCAAAACCGTACAGGGGTGTTGACTCCTGAACAAGTTCTGTGCCACATCGAGCTGCCGCTGACGCACAGAGTAGACAGCCGGAGCTGCCCGTGTCATTGAGTCCAATGAGGGAAAACTTGTCATTTAGTATGACTTGCTTCAGCAAAACACCAACGTTCATTGTTTCATTTGGTGGTTCACTCACTGTGTTTGCTTCATTGCGCTTTGGTTGTGCCACTTCTTTGCAGTGACGTTAAATGTGGTACAGTTTTGTTACAGTGCAGGCACCTCAAGGCTCGTTTTGGCTGGGGGCAGTCCCGTGCCATGTGGCCATAATGGTGTCAGTTGTAGCACTTGCGTTCTCCTCTTTCATTCGAAAGTGGCGGCCGTTTGTCAGAGATGTTCCTTGCATTGCCAGCTTTTCTTGCATATCTCGAGTTTAGGTCTTGGGTACTCGCCGTGTCGGTCATCCGTCTCTGGTCAGGTGGACCACCAAAACGCTCTTGCCTTTTGCGTTCGATCCTCACAAATTCTTGGATATCATGCAGCAGGCCATCGTCGTCGTCATGGGTTTTCCCCAAGAGCATCGTGATATGTCATCTCGAACGCAGGCCCGGGATCACTTGTTCGCATCTATCGCAGAAGTCAAGTCCCGCTCCCTTGCGCGAACGAACCTTAGAGTGTAAATAGCGTTCTGCTGCACGCTTTTTGCTGACAAACGTTTTTCGAAAATGCTCCTCGAACTCTTCCCACAAGGTGATTTCAGCGCTGCGTGAGCGTAGCCAATCCTTGGCGGCTCCCTTGATGCGAGACTTGGCGCTCTCAAGCAGAAATTATGTTGGCCATTAATGAAGTGGCGCCGTTCTCCGCAAGTTCTCCACCCATTCATGAGCTGGTGTCGCGTATTCGCTGCCGTCAAATTTCGAAATGTTCTTACTCAAGTCGGGCATAGGAATGTTATCACGGCGTGTGATCCCACCACCCCTGACGACGTCGTCGTTGTTGGAATCAGGTGTTCAAATAAGTCCTTCAGGAGGCAGTCTTTCTACATAATCGTATTCAAAAGTTCACGTATGGAGGGTCAGTTGCTTTGATTGGCGGCTTCGACTGAGCTGGTCGCGTTAAGAAGCTTGTCCTTTTCCATCTTTGACCAGGCTTAGTCAAGCAACATGAAGCTCATACTTTTTTCCGGAGCTCATACTTTTTTCCGGGCAATCGTCGATTCAGATCCGACTTCTGAGATATCTTTGTACTTAATCTATGTCGGAAAATAGAAAAGGCTTACCCACATTGGTAAATGGAAATAAAATTAATGTTTAATTCTTAATACGGCTGGGGTGGCCACACAGGCTTGCGAGTTCCACATCTTTGCACATACCGTGGCCCAGCCACACGAGATATCGTCATCTTTCTTCTTCCAATGGGTTGCTTGCTTTTGAAAACAAAAGTCTATAATGTATCCTCAACTGAGCGCACAAACTGAGAACACGGCAAAAAGTTGCACTACAGAAAAATGCAATTGAATTCGGTTTAAAAAAATATATACTTTTCCATGCACCTACATGAAATTATGACATAATAAATGTAGGGTGTCCAGGAACCATCTAGAGTCACTAAAACCGTCTGTCACTGTATGATAATTCCGACTAATTGCAGCCCTTCTTGTGCCATATGCCATCAAACACTGTTACATTAGCTGCTCCTCCCACGTCAGCATTTCGGTCTTCACGAGGTTCGGCTGGCAGTTTTTGTAGGCGTAAACTTCTTTGCTAGTGAAGGTTTTGTGGTGTATTGGTGTTCGCAGGCTGAAAATCGTGCTGACGTGTTGAAGTTTACAGCTTTCCAAGAACGGCAAAACTCGTGTGAGCTCCCACTGTCGTAGCTTTTGCTTTGCGCTTAAATCTCCATCTGACGCGGCACGTTTCAGCGTAAACGTTGAATGAAATAATCAACTCGAGGCACTCACTCTTCTCTAAGTGTAGTTTGAGGGACAATGAAAATCCCTTGCATTTCACAGCTACACTCTTGACAAGCGGGGCAGATCACATCGCTCAGAAGTATCGTCAGCGCACCACTGTCTCACATCACTGAACTCACAGAGCCATAGCCACTTGTTCCGTAAAACAAATCCCTATCTTCTTTTCCGAAGCGCTGACACACATGAATGGAGCGCTGATTGTACCAGAACAGTCGCCTTTGTTGTGGTTAGGCTTAGCATGCCGCCATGAATGTTTCTCTGCTGGCATTCTCTGCTTGCTTTTCCGCCAACTTTCATAAAACCTGCTCTTGCTTCGGTGGTTCCAAATGCACAAATCTTGTTTTGTAGTGCTGTCTATCGCAAATCGAATCGGAGAAGCTTACAGAAAGCGCCGCTGTCTCAAGTGATAGCCTCTCAAATATGGCCGATATTCGCGTAAACTTGTGTGTTTTTAGCTGCCCCAAGTTTGTCAGACTTTTTTTTCTTAACTTCTAGTCCAATGTTTTATTAATATTTTTACCCGTGAAAGAAAGATGTTCGAGCATAATAAAACAAGCAAAATGAAAAAAATTTAGATTTTCCAAAATAAATGTGATTTTTGAACCCCCTTAATCTCCCCTTAATTACTTTTCTCAGCTTCTTGTACTTGCCATCTTAAGTACATTTTTCAATCTTTGAAAACTTTTGCCGCTCGGACATTTTATAGGAATAGGAATCGGCACCCTTGCATAAAGCTCAACCGATTGTAAACCTGAAGAGAAAACGACGACGACCGAACACAGAACATGGAAGAGGCCAGGACCAAAGATGCTATCTAGGTGCCAATGAAAGTAAACTAAAAGATTAGGACAGGATACCAAAAGAAGACAAAGTGTGGTTTTATTCTTTACTTTTCAAGTTGGCCAAAGCTAAGGCATGAATGATGATTTCTTTTGCCAATCTGGCACTCTTCGTGAACAGTGTCTTTGGTGGAACGGTGATAGCTCGACACTTTCTTGAGGACAGAGACAAGGCAAGAAACAAGCTGCAAGCAGGATGAGCTCTCAAAATGCAGAGTCCTCCCAGTGTTGTACGCCTTTGTGAACACGCATCTAGAGCTTAGTATGGGGAAGATATAAAAAAAGTCGACAATCGCCACCAGGAAGGTAGCAGTGCTTCTCCGTGTGTCGTCTTGTGCACTTCTTCTTGGGGAGTTTAGTCATCTCTAAATGCAGCACTTGGGTAACCTACTTGAGGAAGGCGCACTCATTCCTTGGTACATCCAAAGATTGTTCAATGTGAACTCCGGATATAATATCTACACCGCTTAGTAAAACGATTCTCCAAGGTATGCATTATAAAATTATTATAAGGTGTGATTTTGAGCAATGTGGCCTCTTTTTGCTCATTTGTCGCAAGTAAAGGCCCGTTCACACTCTTGCGACCGAGTACGACTGAGAGAGACGAGATCTCTTAAAACTTCTTAAATTTTTTTAAAACGAGGGAACACACTGGCATTGTGGCGCCATCTATGCGGTGACCCTGGAACTGCATTTCACAAGAGCGAAATTTTTGCGGGGTTTCCGAGGTCAAATGTGCGTAATACCCATAGAAAGGCTCGTTTATAACATTGACAAAAGTTTTTCGAGCCAAGAAAGAAAGGATAATGCGCGAAAGAAATAAAAAAGTATGCCGGACCGCCGAGTTTACACTGCTACCCAATAGATGGCGCCAATGTGTCCTCTGGTTTAAGAAGTTTTAAGGAACCCAGGTTTAAAGGCCTGACCATACTAGCGTGAATGGCGCCGCCGGTCGGCACCGCTGGGCGGCACCGCCGTCCGGCGTCCCAACGCGAGGAGTCCACATTGGCCTCCGTTTTGCGGGCGTCATATGACAGCACTGGCTCTCGCGATCGCGCGCGCGCCTCCCGTCGGATTTTTTGCTCTTTCGTCGTCTGCTCTTCGGTAGATTCTTCTGTTTCGGCTCTCATCTTTCGCATATATCAGCATCGAAACCGCACTCGCTGCCTACATGGTAGGTGTCCATGATGACCTGGTGATCAGCGTGAAAGTGATTATCCTAGCCTGCTCGTTGATCTTGCGACGTCGCCGCGCTCTGAAGGGAAGGAGGCACAGGTTTTGGGTCCGGCCGAGTTGGTTCTACCAAAACACCGAAGGAAAGATCCGTGCTTTGCTGCCCCGGCGGCGCGCCAGAGATGAAGGCTACTTTCGAAAGTGTCGCCAAATCAACACGACATCCGTCACAACACAGACGACAAGCAACAAGTGCCACGGAGAAACTCACTTGTAATTCCGAATTCCTCCTATAATTTCCCAGTGGTTGTTCTTAACATCATTATCTTGGTAGTCTGGCTGCGTCTTGTCATATAAAAAGGGAACCAGTCGCACAGTTTCAAGGAACCGCTCCGCTGGGGAAGGCATCGGGGGCGAAGTAGGGATAGCAGACGACACGAAACACGTCCTTCGGAACGTGAAAGAGGCGCGGGGGACCGGCTTGAGCGTTGCCATGGCATCGCAACGTCACTATCTATGCCACCTCCCATTGGCTTCTCTCTTCTGCGGCAAGCGGCGCCGATCTCTGAACCGCGCAAGGAGCGGTTGGCTCTGCGGCGCAGAACGTCGCGACGGTGAAGCCGAAAACTGGTTTCGGTCGGCAACCGGCAGCGACGACCGTTAGGCCGCAGGCCTCCGCGACGCCAATGTGGCCGTGCCTTAAGAGGTCGCAAGAGTGTGAACGGGCCTTTAAGCATTCTGGTGTCAGTGAGTTCATGCAAATTGCATACTGTGGAAACGTCCTTGAATGTAATTGAATTACAGTTTCTAAGTGTTCATAATCTACTCAAGAAGTTTTGCAGGGAAAGTTACTTGATTAGCAACCTAATTAATTTATTAAGCTGGTAATTAGTAACTTCTCCTTATACCTTTGTTGAGTATCGTGTCCAATACTGCTTTTAACACACTGCTCTTCGTGTCTGGTTGTATTAGAGTTTTAGAGAGCAGGTGTTGAGCTCCGATATACTATAGAGGTGTTGCCTGGTATGTTTGTCAAATTGTTGGCATGCAAGTTTCTTTTGCAGTACAGGTGGTGAAAGCATCTTTGTTTTATTCTATTGCAAAGAATTGTTAAATAGAGTTCAATGTTTTTAGAACTGAAAATGTTGTTTGGGAGAGGTGTGTAAATTTACCACTATAGAGTATGCAAAACCAAAACTTAATTTTTTAAGATCTTAAATACACCAACACACGGGTGCTGACGTCACGCCGCTGCGGTGTCGCTGCTATTGGCAGGGTGCATGTGCAGACGCTCCACTTTACGCAAATCTGGTTTCTGCGTACGCGCAGTGCCCACACCTCGTGAGGGCTTGTTTGTAGACTGTGTTGGCCTGTAGAATTACTTCCTTTCCCCATGTGCACTCATGAATAAGTGATCACATTCCCCATTCTACTTTGACTGTGGGCAAAAGAAAAAAAATGCATGGATATGAGTTTTCTTTTGAGGAACTTTTTGTTGTCTTGTTCTGGATTTTCAATTTTATGGTGCAACCCTGTACTGTAGCCTGGCACAAATGAATGTGGTTCATTTCATTCTATACACCAGTTTAATGTTTATAAGAATCAAAGTCCACATGTGTTAGTTCACAGCCCAGCAGGCGCATATGTGGAAGGCAAGCAAAGTACATGCCACATGCACGGACGCTGAAAATAGCACTGACCAGAAGCGCGTTTCTGAAATGGCCTATTGGCGTTATGCTAAATTACCCAAGCGCCAAGGAGCATATGCTTGCTACAAATGTAGTTATATGTGCGAGAGTCTGGAACGGTATTTTTTCTAAAGCAAATCTAAAACCAATGGCACATGTATTCAGGTAAGACGAGCGTGTACTGCACCTGTGTCCACATTCTCCGTGGTGCTCGGGTAATTTGCCAAAAGATGTATTGTGAGTCTTTTTTACCTTTCTTTGCCAGTGTAATTACTTGCTCGTGATACAAAGAGAACAGGTTTACTCCAGCGATTTCACGAAACTAGCGAGCCGCAGCTTGAGTGTACCAAGTTGCAAAAACATTTTTCTCAAAATCGCAATTGCTTTTGTGCTTTTTCATAGTTCAGCTTGAAGTAAAGGTTAGACTTTGTGCAAATGAAGATTATTATCAACTTCAGATACCATGAACGCCCCCGTCATCTCGCTGTTAGATGCCAGAAGGCAGGTGCAAACGTACCTGATTGCCGGCCGCGCGCTTTGCTTCCCGCCGGTGACGCCATGTTTGGCGGGTAACACTGGGGAAAAACTAGGAAGAACGAAGCTTGGTTTTCGGTAGCGAGCAAAATATGGCTTTTTTCATTTAATAGAGTGAATCTGGGGGAACAAGATAGCGTTTTGGAATTGCGAAGCCACCAGCATTCAGATGATGCCATTAAATTAGGTAGCTTATAAAAAAGAATGTCAGACAGCCTCTGCTCCTGATCCCATGAGACAGCCTAATAATCTCTGCTTCTGAGCATGTAAAACTGATTGCCCTTACTTTTGCAGGTGTTCGTCGAGTGCCGCGACCAAGGTGACAACGTGTAGAAGTGGGAGCGAAATTCTTCAAATTTGGGCAACACCTCATATTTAGAGCAGGTGGATGGCAAAGTATGCCTGTTGCATTGCATGCTTAGGGAAATATATATTACCGCAACCGCAAGCAAGGTGACAACTTGTAGAAGTGGAAGCAACATTCTTCAAGTTTTTGGGCAATACCTCATACTTCGAGCAGGTGGATGGCAAAGTATGCCTGTTGCATTCTTAGGGAAATATATATTAAAACTGACACTGACCACACAAGGTGTGCTTTCTGCAACTGCATGCGTCTCATCGATGGCATCCAGAAACAACACCTTTCACTGCACTTTGCCCAGTTTATTGAGCCGTCTCAACAGCAGCTATCGAATTTACACAAGGATGTTGCACAGTAGCCTCCGTGTACAGCCAAACAACAAGGCATGTTACAAACACTGAAGAATGTCACAAAAATCTCGCAGTCTAACGGAGAAACTTATGAGGAGGGATATCCCAATACATGCTCACCATTGGGAACATTGAGTAAAGACCCCTTTCCTGCCTTAAAGTCTCATGTCTGTGGGTCCTCACTCAATGCACCCATAATCACAGCAATATTCTCACCCCTGTAATTGCCCCACAGTGCCATCACCTGTTTTAAATAAGTGATACTGGTGTAGTGTCACCCCCAACAGAAATACAGCAAGTAAACAACACCAATATACACTATACTTTGCAAACCAACAAATGCACAACACTGCCACTGTGCAAGTAGTCCACACAACTGGTTGGTGATATCAATACAGCAGGTCTGCAATGCTGTGGACCAAACAAATAAAGCATGCAGGCATGGCTGAACCACAGCAGCTGGATGTATCTTTGGCATGGACTGACATGAAACATACACATCAGCGAGGCAATTATAGTGAAGAAAGAGTGTTTTCGCTGCAGGTGCACCACTGAACGGAGCAAGACACGTCCAGTTGTGTGCACATATGAATTTGATCTGTGCTTTGCTTGAAACCTCCTTGTGGTTGGAAGAATGTTGAGCTAATAGGAGATTTAAACAAGACGCATGTCTACTCACTGACGTCTTTCAAAAGCCCCCAGAATAGTTATGCATATTTTAAAGTAATGCCTTGCATAAGGTAAAGTGAGCATTCTGCTGAGGATAGTCATTATGTTTTCCTATCTTTTTCAACCCTACTTTAGCAGCAGGTCAATAGCCGGTAGAATTTTGTGCGAACTGAATGCCGTGCCAGAGCTAGATCCAGTGGCCATGGGTGATTTAAAGGGATCATCTTCCCAAATATGATAGACAAAATAGACACTGTAACTAGACATGGGCCTGAAGAATTGGCCCAATACTGAGTAGGGGCTGCATGCAACACCATCAGATGGGGGTGAACAAAGTAGAGATGGAGAATTGCCCTTTGAAGTCAACAAGGAATGACCATGGTTTCACTGGCCTAACTGAAAGAGATCCTTCAAACTTTATGCATACTGTTTACATATAAAAATATTAATCTTTGTACAAACACGAAGCGGGCGACAAAAATGGACATGAATGTACAAACACTCCTCCCTAACACAGTTAAGGCGACTTTGTATCAGCAAATGGCAGCAACCAGGTCAAGCTGTCGCGTCCTATGTAAGGGGTCGAGAAACTTTGAACTCATGTAAAAGCACTTGCTCCACAGGTGTTTGCCCCAAACCCGCCTGCAGATGCTGCTTATGGAAAGCATTAAACTACCACAGCTTCACATGTGCACCTGCAACTTGAGTTTTGGCTGTAACACTGCCGCGCTCTGATTGCCTACAGGAACTGGCTTGCTCCCATGCAAATGCTGCTTCAAAGCGTTTTGCATCGCTGCAGACGACCCTGATCTGCAAGTGTCACTCCCAAACGCCTGCTGCTGCTCGGAACCCTGGAGCTTCTCTGGCTAAGCCGTTGAACTGAGGATGCCCCCAGAAACAACTAGACGCTTTTTTGTCGGCATGGTAGTTTCACTTTGACACACAACAGCACTAAAATAGACGTGCGATGGTTCTCTCACGCTCTTCTGCTAGGCACAACAACCTGTAATCTTTACGCTAGCTATGGTGGCCTAGGTTCAACTGCTATAGCGTGCCCAAGAGAGGCTTGAAAGTTTCTGCAGTGTCTCCACTTCACACAACAGCCTCCCAAAGGTGTTAGGTCTGTTCAGTTGTCTAGAGACTGAAAAAATACTTGGAACTTTCTGGCAAGGAATGGAAACAGTGGAATATTCTCCCCAAACCTTCAACCTGCAAGTTAAAACAACGAAGCTATGCTTGCTTTTCACATAAATAGTGCTCTTAGCTGCTGCGTACAGCATAACACAACTGAGCTGACTCTCTCTTCTCGATATGTGCTCCAGTTGATCTTTGTTTTCATGCTTTAACTGCAGATTTTTTAATTGTACAATGTCTCAAGCTTCTGTAAAAGTGAGTATCTGGACGTTGCAGAATTAGGAGCAGTGTAGTTTCACTCAACAAATCTGTGCATATAAATGCATCATGCGATAACAAAGGGAAGTTAAGATGGCTAGGAACAGGCAGTTGTGAATTTGAAACGGTATTCTGCCAACCAGCAATGGGCTTCACCATCATAGGTGAGGGAGACTATTTGGTGTACCCTGACAGATAATGCATCAGCTTGCATTAGTGAAGAAACACGCCTTCACTACATGTATGAATAGTCTGCAGTGTGTCCCCAGGCCTGGCTCAAGGTGCCCTTCTCTGGTGTCCTGCACTAGCCTACCACAAGAGTGACAATTCCCAAAGCAGGTCTTTCGATTTTTGTTTTTTCAGACATAGTTGCTCGCAATATTATGTGTCTAGGGGGCTACAAATTGTGTTTTCTTTGCACTGTACTGGCTTCATAATACTGTGTAGTACCAAAGTACTCTTGAATTCAAACTGTTTCAAAATACTCTCGGGGTGTTGTGAAACAAAAGGAAGACTCATTTTTTTATTATTATTAAATAGTTGCCATTTTCATTACAAACTAGCTGGTTGTGAATGATTTATACTGCAAATGTCATCTTGGAGAGCAGCTTTGTCTGGTGGCGTTGACTTCTTTTTATGGCATGAAAATCACGAGATTCAAAGGCCATCCCACACAGCAGTGCCACAGACGATCATATTAAAAGAGTATTTGAGCAGGGGTTGCTACCAACCACACGGGGTACTTTCAAGTGCAGGAGCTTTCCCATCACCTGGCCTTAGTCAGGTTTTGGATACATGCTATGAGGTCGTACAGAATTTCACATTAGCAAGCGATGGTGCACCGCAGTGGCAGCAAGCCTTTGCAGACGAGTATCCAATTGTATGTAAAACCTGTTGCATTCAAGTGATTTTCAGATGGCTTGCGTAGTCGCTGGACGGTTTGAAGCGACATTCGCAAATTTGCCCAGTGCCCAACACACTCGGCCTGCATAAATCTCACAATATCAAAAGACACCTGAACGCCCTTTCTATCTGCAGCAACCAGTCGCTACAGCGTCGTGTCCAGAAGAGTCAAGGACCGTGCAATGGTGTCGTCCTGGAAACATTCATGTGACTTAGTGGATAATGTTTCATCTCTGGTAAAACTGCAACAAATATGAATGGGAAACCCTGATCAAATTTGGACTGCACAGCTGAGAATAGTATTTTACTAAAGATGGGTCATGACTGTTTAAGGCATTTAAAATGACTGTTTAAGGCATTAAGGTTTAAGATCATGACTGTTTAAGGCATTGAAAATTGTTGTGGGCTTACATGTTTCATGTGCCTTGTAAGCTTTCTACCTAACCTCTGCACGCCTGGTATGTATCTCTAAATCAAGCTCTATTTCATCTGCCCCTGCCTTTGCCGTGTGCATTTGTAGTGGGTGTGGGGGGAAGGGTTGGTAGAGGGGGGTATTGAAATGCTTTCATTTTTATTGCAGTGTATTTTAACGAACCGAATAAAACCTGCAAAATAGCGATTTTTGGCCTGGGGAATGGTCGCAATTGCGAGTAACAACAGGCAAACGACCACTGATCAATGGTTTTTCTCTGTATGCTCTCGTAGGCCTGTAAACCCCTTTTGCAGTTTTTTGCGGGAATTCTGAGAATGGTGTTCCTTCAGCCTCACTCTTGCAGCTTGACTTGTTTTACAGTCGTTGCAGGAGCTCCGGGTCAAAAGGAGCACCACTCCCAGAATTCCCGAAACATGGCATGCTCGTAACATTCGGGATTCTCGGCGGTCGTGGGCAAAATGTTTATTAGCACTGCTGCATTACAGACCCTAGATTGTCCCAAACCAGACTACAACATTTTGTCAGTGTACCTATTCCTATAGCGGGCATCAACCTTAAAGACCCCTGAAAGGGAAAAATCCACTTTTTTTTAAACAGTCTGGTTATT
>JABSTQ010008705.1:0-33999 GCA_013358835.2 Ixodes persulcatus | reverse complement strand
TTTTCCTGTTTCTTATGTTTTGATCAATATGCCTGCCTATTTGACAATGTGAAAATCCGTCAATAAAGAAAAAAGAAAAAAAGTGGCGTGGCATAACGTGGTAAGGTGTTTGCTTCATACGCTGCGGACCCCGGTTTCGCTATCCAGTGTGGGCGTGCTTTTTTATTTTTGTTTTCTAGAAAAAATTGTTCTCGAGCATTTGGCGATATTTACAATATTTCTTTTTTACGACTAACACTAAAAAAAAATGAATGTTGTCAACGAAACTTCGAAGAACTAATTGGTATGGGACTCCCTTTCCGGAGTTGCAATCGGGGACAGCGGGGCTTGGGTTGCCGGCTGGACGCCGCAAAGCGGCGTGTACTGGTTAAGTTTTGTAATTAGCAGCCGCACACTGTTGCCGCGAAGCGGCATGAACGCAGGTGGGGGGGTTAACGCGCTCACCAGTGATGCATGTGTCGTCTGAAAAGGGTGACCCAAATGGCATGAGCTCTCTGCGGAGTGCGTATAGCCATTTCCGGTCGAGGTGCACGACGTAGCGCGTATAGCTTTCCTCTTTCCATATAACCTTTGCAAACCTGGATGCGAAGCTTTGCCTAGCAGTAAACAGAAGATGAAATATGATATTTGCAGCCCTGAACTCTCTGCAATTCCAGAGATGTATTTTTTTGCTGTGTTTCAGTCGTCGCTTATCTAGACATAAAATACTTACTAAAGTGTAGATGCTGTCCCAGTGAATGCAGAAATTTTTTTTAATTTACCTTTCTTTTCTTTTTTTTTACGGAATGAAAATAAGCATACCTGTTGTAACTGTTTTGAAGGAGATTTTTCGCTTCTATTCTTGCTATGAAATATCTTGAAGCAGTTCTCGCCATAAAGAAATAGGTGAACCTTG
Source organism: Ixodes persulcatus (assembly GCA_013358835.2). Classification (NCBI taxonomy): domain Eukaryota; kingdom Metazoa; phylum Arthropoda; class Arachnida; order Ixodida; family Ixodidae; genus Ixodes; species Ixodes persulcatus. The sequence continues at coordinate 33,104 of JABSTQ010008705.1, read as the reverse complement.
CACTTCTCACTAGTCTGGGCAGCTGCAGCCGTCACCCGTCTTCGGCAAACCCAAGTTTTGGCAAGCCTTTGTCAAGCACTGGAAGCTTCTCAACTCTGCTTTTCAGTGTTCTGTTCTGTGGGTCACAGAGTGAAAACCTCATGGCCAGCAACAGAGCAATAGAAAGCAGAATATTTTCACATCAAAAGAATGCCATCATATGTACAGATCAAACATCGAGCAGCCAGCTAGGCCAGCAGAGCATCCACCTCGTGAGCCCAGCGTCACTGCTCGTGGACATCAATGGTGACACGTGCGAACGCAGGTCGTGCTATGTCCTACATCTCCCCCCCCCCTTTTTTTCAAAAAGCAAACAAAAAAAATTAAAGCCGTTTACAACTCCCTGTAACGCCGAATTGGAGCGCAGCTCTTGAGGAGGAGGAGGGAAGGGGTAATCAGGGGAGGGTATACCCCTCCTCCTCCTCCTCCCCTCATTCTTCAATCTCCTCCGGGGGGGGGTCACGTGATCTGGGGGGGTCACGTGACCCCTCTCCCTCCTCCCCCAGGTCACGTGACCCCTCCTCCCCCTCGGTCACGTTACCCAGGGGGTCACGTGACCCACCCTCCCCCTCCTCCCCGCAGGTCACGTGACCTGGGGGAGGGGGTCACGTGATCTGGGGAGTCACGTGACCCCCCTCCTTCCCCAGGTCACGTGACCCTCCTCCCCCGAGGTCACGTGACCCGGGGGGGTCACGTGACCTTCTCCTCCCCTCCTCCCCGCGGTCACGTGACCGCACCGCGCGGTTACGCCGACGCCGACGGCGACGCCGACGCCGCTCAAGCCGGAAACGGGCGCCTAAGAGCTGCGCTCTAAAACAAATGAAATAATCCAGGACTGCATGCAGGTTCTACAGTCCTCGAAAAGTTTGTTCATGTCAGTTAGCCCCAAGGTACTGAGCAAACGTTCAGTCCTGCGCTTTCCCTACGATGTCCGAAAGCGTTCTGGAGGTACAGCGCATCTTCCACTCTTTGTGTGTGTATGAGTTGGGTCTTGGTACGATGCGCTCACTTCGGTGCTTACGTCCGAGTCTTCGGTAATGTCTACAATACGTGAACTCTGCTTTGGAAGCAAGACTAGGTGTGTGCGATTTCGGCGTGCAGACTTTCCATCAGTTTCCACCCAGTAAGACCTAGGCTCCTCTGATTTCTGCTGAAGACACCTTGTTGTAGATCAATCAGCCAGACGTCCATATCGTCATCCAGTAAGGGCAGATCCCGGACGCCGTGACGTCGGTCGTAGTCTTGTTTCTGCTCACGGCGAATGCTCACCCTCAGATTATCTTAGCTGCTTGTCGTCAGGCGTGTGGGGACGAAGACTCTTTGCTGCCACTGGGAGTGTCGTGCGAAGCCTTCTTCCCATCAGCATGCTCAGAAGGGCTGTAGCCCTTCCTGAGAGGACTGGTCCAGTACGTAGCGAGTGTCTCGTGGGAATCCTTTGATTTATCTACAGATCCTTTAATTATTCTTACCACTGCTTCGGCAAGCCCAGTTACTTTGAGGGTAATGAGGGACTCGAGGTTACTTGACAGAAGTTGTACTGCTGCGCACACTTTGCAAAGTTCAGAATGGCATGTTTTGCGAAACTGGGGCCCGTTATTGAGACTACCGCTTCTGGAATCCCGTGTCTCGCGAAAAGAGACTTGCAATGGTTGACAACTGCTGCTCCGGTATGGCTGTTCAGGCGGACTAACTCGGGATATCGTGAGTAATAGTCAGTGACTATAAACTACCATTGACCATTAAGAAGGGCAGGTCCATCCCAACTTGTTGCCAGGGACTTTCTGGGAATTCCGTTGGTTTCATTGGCAGTTTCCTGTTTCGACTGTGCTTCAGACAAACGTGACACTCTACCAGGTTTTCAATTTCTGTGTCAATATGGGGCCACCACACCGAATGTTTCGTTCGTGCCCGATACCAGGTTTTCAATGTCGGGGTCAATATGGGGCCACCACACCGAATTTCTCGCTCGTGCCCGACATTTTTCTCTGCCAAAATGTCATTCATGAAGCTGATTGAGGACTGACTCGGAAGTTTCGAGGAATAAAGACCCTGCGACCACACATCAAGATGTCTTCCCCCATGGCAATGTTGTCTTTGAATGGCCAGAATGTCTTAGGTCTGCTCCTACATTGCGGCGAGATGGCCATCCACTCGCGCATAACTCTATGATCTGTTTACATTCCAGGTCCAGCTTTTGCTCAGCGCTGATTTGCTTCAGGCTCGGATGAGTTACCGGTAGAGAGGACGTCGCGTGCTCTACGAAGCCCTGTATCTCCTCGGCGAGCTCTGTTGTTTCGGACTGTTTGACTGGAGACCTGGAGAGGGCGTCAACTGCTGTGAGGTCGTTTCTAGAAACATACGAAATGTCGTAAGTATATCTCATGAGGCGCATTTGCATCCTCTGTAGACGTGGTGTTGAGTCGTCGATCGCCTTTGATCCAAAAATAGGAAACCAGTGGCTTGTGGTCGGTTTCTAGATGGAAGTCTTTTCCGACGACGAAGTCCCAAACTTTTTCACACACCCAAACGTGGTCGAGGCCTTCCTTTTCAATTTGTGCGTAGTGGCACTCAGTGTCAGCAAGAACCCTTGATACATAGGCTATGACCTTGAAATGTCCAGTTCTCCTCCTTCTGCAGGACGGCACCCAGACCGTACGAAGACGCGTCCGCTGTGACCACAGTCTCTTTGTTCGGGTCGTATATGCCGAGTACAGAATCTGATGACAAAAGGGTCTTCCGTTTTTTGAAGGCTTCTTCTTGTGGGTTTTTTTCATATTGAAGTCCTGTTTTAATGACTACATTGATGACAGCGGCTGCAGCAACTCGGCCATGTCTGGGACAAATCTTGCAAGATATGTTGTCATTCCCATCACATGCCTCAGTCTATTCTTGCACATAGGGCTGGGCATCTCAGCAACAGCACAAAGTTTTCATTGTTGGGTCGTACTTCGTTGTTTTCTAGCAGGTGACCCAGAAAGGAAATTCGGGTCTTGCTGAACTGGCTACTTGTCCATGGTCAGGGTGACTCCTGTAGTACTGATACGACTCATGATGTGTCGTAGCCGTTCATTATGTTGCTGTCTTGTCGACCCCAGATGAGCACGTCATTCCATCTGGCAGACGACTCCGTCCAGACCTCTAGGATCGACGCCATTTGTCTCTGGAAGTGCTTGGGAGCTGAAGAGACGCCAAACGGCAAATGGTTGAAACAAAACTGCTTGAATGGCGTGATGAAGGTGGTAAGAAGCTTGCTGTTTTCGCTGATTGGGATTTGCCAGAATCCGGAATTAGCGTCCATCTTGGAAAACAACTTCGCCTCTTGAAGCATGCCCAACATGTGCTCCACGGCAGGGATGGGGTGCCATTCTCGCAAAATGAACTTGTTCAGTTACATGTAGTCGGCGCAGATGCGGAGTGCTCCAGATGATTTAGGCACAACCATCATTGTCGCGCACCAAGATGTTGGCTCAGCAACCGGTGAGATCACTCCTTCGCTTTGCATATGAACGAGTTCCTGCTTTGTTTTCTCCTAGAGTAACAAGCGTACCCTTCGAGGAGACGTTGGTGCAAACGGTTTGGTTTCGAGCTTTAACTTAACGTCGTATTCTTATTTCAGGAGTCCAAGACCACAGAAGAGGTTTAGATATTTGGACTCAACATTTTCTTTTTCAATGACGCCGACCCATGCTGCGAGTTCGCTGAGAACATCTAGGTTTTCAATGGCAGGTTTCCCCAGAAGTGGTGATTTTAGACTTCGGAGTATGTACACATCTTCGAGACTTTCTCGTCTCTTGGCCACAACGACGAGTGGTTTACCGCTGGGGCCGTTGAGGGGACGGCTCGCTGGCTGGAGCTGTATCTTTATGAACAAGGTGTGGCAGAGGTCTTCTTAAAGTATGGTTTCGTTCGCTCCTGTGTCGACCTTGAACACACCTTCCTTGCTGTTGATGATCACAGCCAGGTTCAATTTTGAAGAGTTTTCTTGCTCTGCAAGGCCCAGAAAACCTGGTTCTTCTTGAACGCTGCGGACAGTTGGTGTTAAACGGCAAACGGTAGCGAAGTGCCCTTTCTTCGTGCATTTTCTGCAAGTATCATCCTTTGCTGGACACACTTTTAGAATGATGTTCACGGCCACACCATCCGCAAGATCCTGTCTGCTTCCTGCCGCTTGAGGCTTTTGCAGTCTTTGACGTTGAAAGGCTTGATGCATCGGCGGGACTTTTTTCTAAATTCTTCCGCGTGAACGGTTGACTTTTCCTGGCTCGTACGTTGTCTATGATGACTTTAGTGCTTGTCCGTTGTCCAATAGACCCTTTCAGGAATTCAGTCTGGCCACTTAGATCACTATCATCATCTGAACAATGGCATAGGCATATGTGCTATACTAATGGCGGTCTTCTGTTTGCTGATGAAGGAAGAACCCAGGCAAAAATCAATTCACTTCCCGCTGGATTATGAAACTGGAGATGAGGCAGTTCAGCTGGATTCCAGCTGGACCCAGCTGGACTGCCTCATTTCCAGTTCCATAATACAGCTGGAAGTGGACTGATTTTCGCCTGGGAAGTTGAAGATGCTTCTATGCAGATGATTCAAGGCCTATACATTCTAGACATTAGCGTGACATAAATCAGGAATTGGATGCAAGACCTGCGTAAGCGTTCATTTCTAACTCGGGCCCAGTCAATCTGTTCGTAGCACACACTCGGCTTCAAAGCCCTGGGATGTATAGAACTTTATCCAGGCGTCTATGTAGGTTGGCGCTTCGTTCTGGCTGGTTGCATCTTTTTTGCCATTGACACAGAAAGAGATCGAAAAAGAACTGTACAGTGAAGCGCACATTCTCGTTTACTGTTGACTTGCGAAGGTGACGGTGCCTCATAAAATACTGCAGACCACAGGTTCACTGCCGCCATTAGTACGGTAAACGTTAACTGCCATTTGAGTCACCAGATGACACTGAATTCCGGAAAGGGTCTATTGTGCCTGTTGCTGACGAACAGTCTCGTGTTGGCATGCAACATTCAATGCTTTCAGAAGATTGAGGTCTGTGTCGAGTTGGTCTTTCAGACACCTTTCTATCTTTAAGGCCAACGACGAGTCTATCTCGAATGAGTTCTTCTCGAAGGACCCTGTAATTGCAGGTGTCTGCCAGTGCATGCAATGCCGTGACGAAGTCTTCAACCGACTCACCGTCCTGCTGAATCCGGGTGTTGAAGCGCGCCCTTTCGAAGATAATGTTCCGACGGGGAATGAAGTAGGCGTCGAACTTGCTCAGGACCACCTCGAAGTTCTTCTCTTCAGCGTCGCTGAGTGTGAATGTGTTGAACACCTCTTCGGCGTGGGTGCCCATTAGGCACACCATTGCGTTGACTTGGTTTGCTTCGGGTCTTTCGTGCAGCGCCGATGCCGTGCGGTAGCAAAAGAATCTTTTCTTCCAGGTTGGCCAGTCATTTGGAGTTGCAAAAGCAAATGGCTCCGGCTGTGTAACCTGGAAGGATGCCATGGTCTCGGGCTTCGTTCTCAGCGGCGTACCTGAAGCTTGGCTGCGCTCGAATGTTTCGACGCTGTCAGCCCTGAGCAAATCAGGAGCTTGAGGCATTGCTGTGGTTGACTACTTTCTCTTACAGCCTATTGGAAAGCAGCTTCACTTTTGACACTATGTTCTATTCTGCGGGTTGCAGAGTGAAAACCTCATGGCCGGCAACAGAGCAATAGAAAGCAGAACATTTATCACATCAAAAGAACAGCATCATATGTACAGATCGAACATCGAGCAGCCAGCGGAGCATCCGCCTCGTGAACCCAGCGTCGCTGCTCATGGCCACCGATGTGACGCGCGAACGCAACTGTGCTATGTCACAGATCCAGCATTTGGCACTTTGCTTCATCACAGGCCTCTTTTTCTTTGCCACGCTAGTCAGTTCTTCAAGCAGCATCTGGCATGCTAACAGTTCCACTACATGCTTCTTGGGAATAGTATTTCTAGTACAGCGCTCTCAGTATTTGATTTTGGTAGAAATTAGAGAAAAAGAATAATTACCTTCAAAGTCGACTTCCTTATTATGATGCGTATCCAGTAACATTCCATCATTTGGTCACAGATGTCCAAGCCACAAGTTTTGTAGTCACGCGCGACTACATCTGCCCAGTCCTGTTAGCACGACTGTGTAGTCTCCTTCACTTCACATTCTGGACAGTGCTGGTTCCGCTGCAGGTTGGAGCTATCTCCACCCAACCACTTTTTGTGCCGTCTGATGACCACCATGTCATTGTCTTGACACTAAAGTTCTTCAAACATACTGTGTTTTATATCTTTGTTGAGGAGGAACTTTGCACTCATCAGACGATTTGGCATGATGTTTCCCGTGCGTTCAACTGTATCCGCCTCCGTCCATTCATCAGCAATATAATTGCAAGTTTCAGTTCAGTGGAGCATGACTCATCCTCCAAGGTGAGTGTCAATGTCTGCCATTCTTATTGTCTCTTCTTGGTAGACCTCAAGACCCATAGCAGTTCCCCTTGGTGTTGTATCCCCAAAATTCTTTCACCCTCAGTCAGTGGCTTCCTTTAACGAGAGAGGCTCTTTAGCCCATAATGACAGAGCCACCACAGTCATGGTCTATATTTTTTTACTCCATACACGCATTGCAAGTTGTTTCTTTATTCAATGACCAAACGGTACTCTGACCATGGTCCTCAACAAATGCCCAGAGGCGGGGCATAATATTTGGTTTCAATAGATACGCAGTCACTGTCATGTTCCTGGAAACGAGGCGGTTGATGCGAGATCCGCCCATCAATTGGAGACAAATATTTTCCCCTATCGCCAGAATGATATACGCTTTGTAATTAACCGACACGCCAAATATACAACAAAAAAGTCCATGGCAACCTTTTGAACGTCGCTACACTCCTCGATGCGTATATATTAGATCAAGATCTTGCGTATCACGTTCCATGTGATCTGTCAAGGTGGGCATAAGTAGTGTCACTGTATAAGCTGCTTTAGCTGCAGAGTAGCGCCATTGTGTGTGTGTGTGTGTAGGCGTTCTAACTGGAGAATAAGGGAGAAAGAGAGCGCCAATTAATGATATTTGAGTTTGCCGACAATCCACGCTCCCCATTGGCTCACGGCGATCACGTGGGTGAAAGTTTCCCGCGCTTTCACAAAAGGGTCCAGTGTTTGCGGCGTGAACGTTGGCGCAGTATTGGGAGTCGTCGTTTTTTGCAACAATTTGAGAGTTTGAAAGGGGCCCCAATGTGCGCTTTCGGGTGCGGCAACCGGTATGAGGCAGGAAAATGACTTTTTCGTATCCCGAAGGAAGAGAAAACCCGAAAACTATGACGTTTGTGACTGTCGTGGGTCAGCAGAAAGGGCTTCGCTCCTACCTCTCGTACTCGGCTGTGCGAGGTAAGTTATATTATTGCGATAATTAATGTAGAAGATCGGAGAAATGAATGAACACAAATTGCAATGCTTGTAGGATAAGTTTGACGAGGATCATTCATCTGGACATTGTGGAAATGGTGGCAAACATAAGCTAGTGCGGAATGCCGTGCCTTCAATCTTCTTCCACAAGCCGACGAAGGTGCCATGGAGAGCTCCTCTTCCCGAAAAACCGAGCAAACTTTATATGGTGTATTTATAGTATTAAAAACTATAAGTTAATCGACTGCTGCTGTAAAGACCTGCCGCTAGCTCGCCGTGAAATTATCTCGTATTACTGTATCATGTGTCCTACGCGCGCGTACGTATACGGTACCGCAGACCTTGTCGGGCACTGACTACACGTGTGTGTGTGCTGTTTTCTCTTTTAAAGGTGTGACTAGATTAGCGCATCTTAGCTTGGAGAACATGGAACGAAATTTCGCGCTGCAGAAACCAGAGACCCTGGGTTCAAAAGCAACCCCTTCCCGTTTAGATCTGGATGAGCACCGTACCGGCACACTTTTGTGTATCACTACTGCGTGATGCACACTAAAGACCCCCAGGAAACCAGACATACTGCACTGGCTAAATTGCCCATCTAAAGCAGGGACCCGTCACGTCATTTGGGTGGCTGACCAACCAGCAATAGCCTTGTGTTCCTCTGCGCGAATTAATTTACTTTAGAAATTTTAGTGAATCACTATCAAATAGGTGACAGTGCATACAATCATGTGCTCTGTCTCTTCTATTCTAAATGGAAGCTAACCAGGAATTAAGCTTAATGCACGCAATTGTTACTAAAGCCAACGATGAAAATGATAGTCGAGAAGCACCTGTAGACAAACAAAGCCTACAGCATATGCGCAAACAAGGGGGGGGGGGGGAATCACCAAGATTGTGGTTTCACATGTTTTCTGATCGAATCGTATGGTCGGTTAGCTTCGGTGGCACTTTAGCTGGATGCAGGGATATATGCAAAGTGCCACCAAGAAGCTGTGTGTAAGTGATTTGAGTTTACTCCTAGACCAGCCATGTGAACTATCATATTTGGGTCGAGGTGCAGTATTTGTGATGAAAAAAGAAAAATATTCCAACCTGAGATAGCGTATGGAAGCTCAAACAGAAGAAAGTGGGTCTATCGAAAGTATGTACCGAATGTATCCACTTTTGATGAGAAATTTAGCCAGTGCAGTATGACTGCCAGCCTGGGGACCTGAATGTCGATCACACAGTAGCAACACAAACACACTTAGTGTTGGATAAGTACATAAAACGAGTTGTTAAAGTCAAGTACAATGTAGTTAAGAGGTTACGTACTTCAAGTAAAGTAGTAAGTACATTGGGGGCAATGTACCTCAACAAAGGTATTAAATACAGTGTATTTTCAAATTAAAGTACAAGATGTTTTAAAACACTACTCTATTATATGCGTAGTCCCACGGCTAATTAAGCATGGTAGGGAAAGGGAAAATCCCTATAGATTTCCTCAGCACCGTTCTCCTTTTAAGCGCTCGTGTAACGCTCAACATGCGACACTGACAAATAAAAGTAAGGAAGTTCATCTTGGCACAACAAAAATGTTGCACACACTTAGTCCCTTTTCCTCATCATTCATGAATAAAGGAAAAGATCCCACTTTCGGACCAGTTCGCCATCCAAGTATAAGTCAAGGCGTTGAGAGCACACTTCTTGTCCTGGCTTCCTAAGGTAGAAGTCGCACGTCCGGTGCACCTTGAAGCTATACTTGTGCCTGCGGAAAGCCTCCACCTGGAGCGCTTCCAGATGAAAGAGTGGATCCCCATCTATTATGTACACGGCAGTCACTTGAGCAAAGCTCAGACTGGTTGTCTTGTCCATGACGAGTATGGCATCCCTGCGGTAGTCGCCCGTGTTGGTGCTGATAGATTTGGCCTCCCAAACTTGACCTTTGCTTGCCAAGCTCTGTGCGCAAGGATGCAGCGTGCCAGGGTCTACTTTTCTTGATCCCAAGGCAGAGAGAGGCTTGTCCAGGACATAAGTCTGGTGTCGGTAGCTTTCCAGAAGCTGATGGCGCATCGATAGCGTTTTGCATATGTTCCGGAAGTTCTTCACTTTTGAGGCCATGCTTTTGAAGTACTGGTGTTTTGCCTCAAACCTCATGCACCAGAACTGCCGGAGGGGCCCAAACTCGGAGATAATCCGAGGGTAGTGCACCATGTAGTGCAGTTTGGCATTTACGCTGGCGGATAGGTACAGTTCATGGTAGGCGCGAAGAAAATCTTGGATTTGGTCTTCCTAGGTATGATAGAAATCTAGCGGGAACTTCAGTTGCTAGGACCATGTCCACAATCTCGCGAAACCTCAGGTATAGATCCCAGTGTGCGTTGCCCTCGGGAATGTTGGATGCAAGCATCTGGGGCAGTAGCCGGAAAAGGCACTACTTTTGCGAAGCGGTGCCCTTCAAGGCACGATGGTCCTTGGCAAAATTAGGGTCCAAGTCTTCGGGTTTTTTTTTTTTTTTTGTCATGAAAGCCCACCTTGAACGCAGCTACCTTCTTGAAATCTGCCAATTCAAGCGTTCCTTCGGAGACAAGGCCTTGAAAGACGTGGTGCAACACAAGTGCAAGTCCTCCTTCGAAGAGGTCGTGCATCAGATCAGGCATGAGCTGCTTGGTGATGTCGAAGTGTCAAAGTGCAAGCATAGGAGAAGGTCCTGTGACGCCGGACATCTTCTTGAGTGCTGGGTTGACTGAAATTGCTGTCAGATGTTGTTTGTGTGTGGCTGCACTCCTTAGCGCACACAGTCCCTCTCTTGTAAGGTCTGGCAGCTTTGGCTTGAGGGCCATGCAAATGCGGCAGACCCTGCCACTGCTAAAGCAGCAAGAAAACCTGCCAAGTTTGTTTAAGGAGAGATTATCACCGCAAACTCCTACAACCGCTACTTTCACGGTGGAAATGCTTCCCTGCATTTGGACCTGAAGCCCATTGTTCTTGAGCTCGTTCAGGTCATGAAGGAGGGGCTGTAACAATTTGTCTAGGCCCTCCCGCTCAACGTCCTGGTATTTCGCCATCAAGGTGAGGTGGATGTTCTTGAGCTCCGACCGATAGCGTGGGTGCAGGTTAAGCTCCGAAAAGTAGAAAAGTCTCTTCTGCTTTGCCCCTAGGGGATTCGTGATGCCCAGCTCATCCGTATACAGGAGAATGTGCAGCATATGCACAGGTGCATTGTGGATACCAGTCTGCACTTCTTTGATTGCCTTGCCGTCGCAGAAGCAGCGCAGTATTTGCGGCCCGGTCGTCTCTTGTTCGGTCTGCTGTAGGAGATGTTTTGACAGCTCAGGTACTTGAAGCAGGTTGTTGATCACCTTACCAATGGGCACGTATTGAAAAGAGAAGCTTTGAGGATTTGCCAGAGAGTGTTCCTCAGGTTTCACGTAAGGCAGGTTGTCAATGGCGAACTGTTCTCGCTGGTACGTACGTTTCACTTGTTCGAACAAGCATCCTGGGAACTCGTTGCCAAATATTCTGCGACTGTCCTTCGGGTCATTGGTACCAAAGATCTCCCCGGCTTGCTGGGCCTGTTTTGCATACTTGCTCTGTATGGTTTCCAGAAGGCACTGAAAATCGCCAAAGATTTTCTCTCATGTAGCATGTGGAACTTTATGTTCCTCTGCTAGCTTAAAGAAGAACATGCAGATGTTCTTCTGCACTCCCTGCACGAATTGGTCGAAGGTCTCACATGGAGGGGCGGTAGGCCCGGCATCGCGCGGCGAGGCAGAGGGTCCCTCATCTGAATGCAGGGGGTCAGTGCTCCCACAAGCTTCTGGTTCTGCAGAATCAACGTCACCGAATCCAGAGGTGTTGCCATCCGATGGCGTGAGCTACTGACGGTGGTGACGATAAAGGTGACTGCGATAGGATTGGAACACTTGTATGTTTGACAGCAGCCATCAACCCAACAGCACACAACAAAGTTCGACAGAGAACCGTGTACCTCCGCAATGTGCGTTACTACGCGCGTAAGTTTCTCCGCGAAAAACGGACAAAGGAAGCAACGGTGAAAGGTCATCTTCAACGGGGAAAATTACATAGTTCATACCGGTAAATCACCTCGACATCGGGCCCGCGGGCAACGGGAACACGGAAGGGTGGGGGGGAACGCCGCCTGTTTCGGGATCGGAAGCACGGACAGGAGCCAGGGCCAACCACTGGGGTTAATGGGCTAACGACTAACGTTGCTATGAAAATGCGCTTCTCGACGTTGCAGCGGGGGACAAAGAAAAAGCGGAACAAGCGAGAGAGGTTGCGCAACACGGGAAGGAGCATGAAAAGGGAAAGGTTCGCGAGGAACCTGGGGAACTCTTACGTTTTTTAACCGAGTTTTTTAACCGACGCGCCTGTCCCTTGATGGAGCTAGTGGTCAAATATATGACCGGCGGCGGCCCTCTTGCTAATCACTTTTTTTTTTTTTAATGAGGCGGAGTCAACGATGTTCTCAGTTCGCTTCTGCATAGAGAGTTGAACTTCCAAACAATAATTCCGAGCCGCCTCATTGGGTTTGAGGCAAAGTGCCGGCCTGCGTATCCCTCACAGAAACTGACCGCAGAGGCTTTCTACTTCAATCCAATTAACTGCCCCTTTATACTTTAGGAGCGGTAGGTAAAGTCACGGCCAGGGAAGGCAAATATGAGCCAGGATAAAAAATAAATTGCTAGGGAAAAAACAGCTGTGGCAGTATATATATACAGGGTGTTTTTTTGTTTTTTTTTAAAGCCGTAAAAGTTACACTTATGTCGCTTGTGGAAGGGAGTTATACGGCCAGGGGGACATATTATAGGGGGCTAATCGTAACGACCAGTCGGCTAATGAATTAAAATTCGTTAATTAACTTTTTAATTAGTGAAAATAGACATATGGTTCCAATTAGAAACTTGCTCAGCGTCATCGAAAACCACTAAATCACTCATTTTCAGAAAGACTTTGAGCGCGTGAGAAGCGTAGTAGTGCACTAAAGTTACCACTCGTGGAGCAGGTACGTACAAGGCTGGGGCTAGATAAGAGACGGAAAAACCGCGCGGGCGCCTTATCGCAACCTCTAGCTTTGTACCTGCTCCACGAGTGGTAACTTTAGTGCACTACTACGCTTCTCACGCGCTCAAAGTCTTTCTGAAAATGAGTGATATAGTGGTTTTCAATGACGCTGAGCAAGTTTCTAATTGGAACCATATGTCTATTTTCACTAATTAAAAAGCTAATTCAAGAATTTTAATTCATTAGCCGACTGATCGTTACGATTAGCCCCCTATAATATGTCCCCCGGGCCGTATAACTCACCTCCACAAGCGGCATAAGTGTAACATTCACGGCTTTTTTTAAACAAATCTGTTAAGCTTAAAAAAAAAACACCCTGTATATATATACAGGGTGAAACAAGGAGACGGCAGGCTCTTTAAATCGACCGGAAAATTCGGTTTCTTAACCTATCGCGCTACGACTTTGTGCAGCGTTGCCCACATATAGTGCATTTTTTTGTAAAATTTGCAAGGAACGAACTTACCTGAGGAAAAAGTAAAGAAAGAAAAAGGCTTAGCTCCTATGGAAACGCAGCGACGACACCGGTCTTCAAACAACACGGCGCCGTTTCGCAGGGGAGGCAAGAGATGGCGCAAGCGGTCGCGACGCCAACTGCCGCCAACAAACGAGCAGACGACGCCGAGAGCCGGCCCTTTAGCAGACAATCATTTCGACTCAAAAGCGGCGCGAGCTTTTCTGATATCAGTTGGCAATGCATTATTTTATCATCCTTACTAATAAAACACATTGAATGGACACATAATCGATTAAAAAAATGGTTTGTCGGGTTATTTTGACTGTTTTTTTTTCTCAGGGTACTGATGTCGTCTGCTTTGCAGTTCGTCTTTACTACCGCGTCTGTCTTTGGTTCTGCGACTGTTATTCGCGCTGTTTTCTTACGTTTGACGTCGGTATGATGCGTTTAACTCCCAGCGAACGAGCTAAGGTCGTACTTTGGTACGGGGAGTGCCATAGGACGAAAGAAGTCCGCCGACGCTTCCGAACGGAGTTCAGGCGACGGCCTCCGAGCTCGCCTGCCATCCTGCGCTGGGCGAGGCGTATGCTCGTTCGTTGGCGGCGTTCGTTGCGCCATCTCTTGTTTCCCGTGCGAAACGGCGCCGTGTTGTTTGACGACCGGTGGCGTCGCTGCGTTTCCATAGGAGCTAAGCCTTTTTCTTTCTTTACTTTTTCCTCAGGTAAGTTCGTTCTTTGCAAATTTTACCAAAAAAATGCACCATCTGTGGGCAACGCTGCACAAAGTTGTAGCGCGATAGGTTAAGAAACCGAATTTTCTGGTCGATTTAAAGAGCCTGCCGTCTCCTTGTTTCACCCTGTATATATAAGGGTGTGTCGTTGAGGGCAATGATATTGATGTCAGTCGCCAATGTTACGGTGCCTAGAACTGTGTGCTCCGGTATTAGTATGGACTCGGGCGTAGCGTTGATTATGATGATGTACGTCGACACTGGACCAATATGTGCGATGCCACGTGGGACGAGCAAACCTTTTTTTTTTTTCCAATAAGGCAGAAGTGGGCGTGATGAAGTAATCTCCCGGTGAGAGTGAACAGCAATTAATGAGAACGAAAGATGAACTTCGAGGCGTAATAATAGTGCCTTCCGATGCTCGTACTTTGTTTACCAGCGCAGAAACATGCTGGTTGTCATCAGGCAACTCCTGGAGGGAAAGCTGTGAATTCCCGCAAAAAAAATGATTGCATGAGTAATAGAAAGGAAATTCCAGCCAAGAATAATTTCATGTGTGCATTATGAGAGGACGACGAATTGAACTGAATATAATAGGCTCTGTATTATAGTCCGTGCTGTACAAAGTCCGACGGGTTTGATCCTGCAGTTCTGAGATTACCTTCAAACGGTGTCACGACTTTCTCGAGGCGTCGACAGAGATCCAAGCGCATAACGGAAATAGAGGCGCCTGTATCAATTAATGCTTGTACGTTTTGACTTTCAATTTAGATTACGACGACGTTAGAGGGGGGTTGATGAGGACTTGAGCAGTATGAAGATGTCGCAGCTGGTGCCTCAGGAGCTGCACTGTTAGCAAAATCAACACGCTCAGACGTGTAAACCGTTGTCCCATAGCGGACACGTCGAAACGTGTTCGATTTACACGCAGCCATGTGTGTTATTCGTCTACACATGAGGTGCCGTGTAAACTTAACACGATGTACCGTGTCTGCCTTCCGCAAAACACGATTCAGCGTATAGCTTATGAAACATGGCGGCCAGCAACCGAGAGCAGGCGAGAGACGAGCCCAGCGAGCCGCGCTCCTTTCCGCCGAATTGAGAGCACACAGGACGCGTCTGTTCTCGTTCGATGTCTTTTATACACAATAAACAGTCTCCCAGCGTGCAAAGGTAAACGTGCAAAGGTACGTACGTGCGTCCGTCGGCGGCGTCGGTACCTACGACGGAGCCGCTAGACAAAAAAAAAACGAATGCCGAACTTACATGGATAAATAACTCACTATTTGGAATAGGGTTGTAACTTACGCCACCTAGCGAGATTTCTAGCAGCCTATAAAAAGAAGAGTCTGCTAATACGCTGCGAACGATCACGAGTAGACACCAACCCGCATACATCACGGACAACAGGAGTAGCACGTATTACATAACTCTGAAATATGCACAAACACATCACACACAGCACCCGACACTTCCTACTCAATGTTCTTTTTCCTCGCGGCGTATATAAGCTTGACATGTGCGGGTGAGCCCTTTGGTCGCTGACCGTTACAGATTTATTGAAGAAGACACAAAACACGGCGCAATGGACAGCCGTATGTAAGAACTGTTTGCATTTAAAAAGTATGGAGGCAAAATCTATAATGTTAGTCTGTTGCTAAAAATAACAATGTATTAACAATAAATCTTAAACTGGTCGTGAAGAAGTTAAAATATTTGTTATTTTCATGCTAGACCAGTGTTATGAGCAGCCCGACTAGCTTGAATCAGATAAAAAAGAACACAAATTATTGGGATTTTATCATTATGTAATTAATAATAAATGAAAATGATCCTCAAAACATTTTTATATATTCTCGTGAAGGACATCCGCCCAACACTTCACTTCCGCTGGTTGCAGTACGGGAGCAGACGCCTTCACTTTTGGGGCGTTTTGATGCAGTTTGTTGTCGTATGTCGTGTCGGTGTTGAGTGGAGCGGTGGGGCTCGGGAGTTTGTGACCAGTGCGCACCGTCTCGCCTACATCCCCGGTGACGTACTCGCCCTGTGGAAACATATTGCTTCCGTCATTTTCGAGTACGCAAGGCAGTTATCTCGTTGCTCTGGTTTCGGTTATAAAAGCAAGGCAAAACGCTCGTAGTTCTCGCCCTCAGTACACGTTGGACATCTTCCACAGTTTGACTCCGGATAACTGGATGAACGAGGATTTACATTTACTTCAAAGGTCACTCTCGCCGCTTCCTCACCGTTGAGCAACAGGAGCAGCTGGCGACAAGCCGCGGATGAAAAGCTTGAGCATCAACAGCCCAAGTGCACTCGGTGCCGAACCGATGCGGGCGATGCGGGTTTCTGTCAACCGGTAGGCTAGCACAAACCGTGACCGTTCCAGCTCTTCGTCATGACACGGTGTTGCAGAAAGCAGTGTAAAATACAACTACACGGACCACCGAAGCAAACGCACTGTTATCGTAAATCTTGGCTTGTGAATTGCGCCTTTGTAGATAATCTTATTCGTTTTGCTGGAGAGACGCAAACGACGGGCGTAACAAAATCGCTTGCATATTCCGCATACCTCGCAAAAGCATTTACCGTCACCTTGCGAGAAGCGCACCGTCCTGACTTCCCCTGCCTTTTACCTGCTTTAGAGCAGTTTGTACCTGCTATACTTCGTTTCAGCTTCGGTCCGAGCGCGGCCGATGTTATCACCCGAAGGGCCAATCAAACAAAGCAAAAAAGCGCAACGTCATGGCGTGCTCTCTGTGCTTGATAGGACTAGCCGGCGTAGGAGCACGCCCAGAGAGACGGCGAATAGCGGCTTGTCCTTTCAACTGCAGGGAGCACGCCATGACGTTGTGCCTCTTTCGCTGTTTGATTGGCCCTTCGGCTCTAACATCGGCCGCCCTCGGACCGAAGCTGAAACGAAGTATAGTAGGTATGCTGAAACTGAAACTTTAGAAACTAAGGGGCAGTGCCAGAGAGAAAAAGAGACAAAGTTGGGAAAGCTTGCTCGATCTCTCCGACTTCTCAACTCTCAAGTGATTATACCATAATAAATGCACCAACGCCTCTTCCCAAGATACGCCTCTTCCTAAAATAAACAAAAAGCACTATGTTCACTACGTAAAAACTGGTCTCAGTCCATGCATCTGTGGGCAGGTAGGAAATCTTGCCCTAATTTATTCACACGCATGATGTGCGCAACAAACTCACACGAGATTTACAGGAAAGTATCGGTGGTGACTTAAGTTTCCCTGAAATTCTGCATAACCGGTCGTTTGCAGGACCGAATCATCTACTCGAGCGGTGTGCGTCGCTGTGCAAACACGTCGCTGTGCAAACGCAGTCCAACACGAAGCATAAAAACGGCAGATTTAGGACAACAATCCGGAGTCCATTGCTCAATTAAAACGACGTAAGTTTGTTGAAAACACCCGCAGCTTTTTACTCACGCTATCCGTCGGGATACTTCCACATTTTGAAACGGAACTAAGGAAGATTTACTTTTAAAAACACTCGCTGCGTCCTCCCGGACCAGCTGGACCGGATCAGCTGACGACGACCCCAGAACAACCAATTTGCGCTCCGTGTTATTGTGGGTTTCTATACCTCCAAGCACCGCACCATACACCACGAACGTTTCAGCTCTTTTTCACATCGCCGTGTTGCACCAAACAGAACGAGATCGCCGAAGTCAACGCAGCGCTGTCGTGAACCTTGGCTTGTGGTTGCGCACTCGTGGACCCTGTGACTCCCTTCGCTTTCCAAGCACACACGACGATAACGAGTGATACTTTCCGTCTCCCGGGAACATCACAGGGGCACTTCTCCGGTCACGTATTCGCTACATGTGCTCGCAAATCGAGGAGCTTCCCCCATTCCCATCAAACAAAAACAATACCGGCGCCATGTTAAACGTGCGTTGCTGCGAGAGTTTTTCCGACCAAACAAAAACAACGAAAGCAAACCGGCTCTCGCTTCCAGCGTACATTGGCGTTGCGCCGTGGCCAGATTTTTTGTCAGCTCTAACTTAAAGATGACCTACAGATGCAGCAACACTGGCCACCACGGAGCGCCGTAAATTCTGAGGAGGTTTCATGGGAAGCGGCGGCACCTTCGCTTGCAGTTGAAGGGTTGAAGCCAAAACGAAACCAACTGCAATGGCACTTGTTCAAATCGAAGGCACGCTTTTTATATCCATTTTAACTGTTTAGAACGAGTAATTACACCCATAACTTTATTTGTGGTGTGTAAGAAACTATTATCAAGACCCCTAAAATAAATACAAACCTCGGCGACAAAAGGGAAGCCGCATTGCCATCGACCAGAAAAAAATGGCAGAAGACACCTTGGTTACCGTCGGCAGCAGCGGACGTGTTTTCGACAGCTCCCGAAGCTAAGTACTTTTTTTTTTGGGGGTTTCTTTTCCTATTTAGCTGTGCATGGAATTGGGACGGTAGTTTTTGGTAGCAGTAGGGACAGGGGGATAGGATAGTTTATAGTTTAGTTTAGATTCTTGTAGGCACGGGAGTATTATCAACGGTGCCACGTGACTGGGCCACGTGGCTTTGTTTGAATGGTTGGGTTCCAGAGCTACGAAGCTAAGGATAGGCTTGCTTGTTGGATCTTCGTTGGTGGTGTTGCGCGCTAAAGGCAAGAGGCACACCGCATTGGGGTTGATCCTCCAGGTTTACAGCTCTACTGTAAAGCATTTTTTGATTATACTAGTGGTTTTAGAAGTAGAGAAAAAAAAAAGCAGTGTTTAAAGTAGCGATAGGATAGTCGGGGTTCAGCAGGCTTTTTAGGTAGGGTCACGAGACCGAACCACCTGCACGTTTGAAATTTTTGGCGGGCTAGTTGGTTGTGAGGGCAGAGGCGTACACAGGCTGTCTTGGTTTGAGTTTTGGTGGGATATGTGTCGTGGGGTCGCGCTGTGTGTCGGTAGACAATGGTGAATACGCGAAAGAAGAAGGATGTGCAGCCTAAAGTAAAAGAAGGACCCGATGTGGAGTGTGAGGAGTGTGGCCGTTGGTGCTGCATGATGAAGACGGAGTTCAAAACTGTAGCAGAAGCCGAGGAGAGCAGCTTTACCTGCCGGAGTTGCGAGAAGGTAGAACTTGGTTTTGGGAGAATAGGGAGGGAATGGGCGGATACGGTTCAGGAGTTGAAGCGGGAGATAGGGGTAGAGCGGGAGAAGCGGGTACAGCTCGAGGCGCAGGTGGGAGATTTGATTAAGAGGGCCGAAGCGGATGTGGAGGAGATGACCAGGGAATGGGAAAGTAAGGTAGATAGCGTGGCGGGAGAGCTGAGGTGAGAACGGGAACAGCGAGCCGAACTTGAGCGACAGGTGGAGGAGTGGAAGGTGGAGTTGGAGGAGCACAAGAGGAAGTGTGAGGAGATGGTGCAGCAACTGACAGGAGTAGTTAATAAGAAAAAGGGGGAGGTGGCGGCAGACAGGTGTGACGGGGTGTTTGACTGTGTAGGAAAGGAGCCTGCACAGCTGTATAGTGCTGCAGTACAGCAGGGTTCGAGGAAGGCAGCAGAAGTTGAGGCAGAGAAAGCACAGATAGCTGGAGGGGATGAAGACAGGCAGTCGGGGGTTAAGAGGGTGCTGGTGGTAGGAGACTCAAACATAACAAGGGTTAGGGAGGGGCTGCTGAACAGGGTGAAAGGGGATGGGAGGGTAAATGTAGTGGCTCAGTCAGGAAAGTGCATGGTAGACGCTATGGCCAAAGCGAAGGATGAGGTGTGGGAAAACAGGGAGGGAGAGAACCTAGTTGTAATACACGCAGGACTAAATGATGTGTTAAAGGGACGGAGCCAGAACCTCGCCAGGCAGATAGAGTTGGGGTTACGTAAGCTGAGGGAGGTCTCTGAGACTGTGCATGTGGAAATATGCACCGTCCCAGAGGTCAGGGGACAGTCTTTGCAGATAGAGAGGCGGGTGGTGGAAGCAAACCGGGTGATAAGGGGGTTGAGCCGACGATTCGGGTACGGAGTGATGGAAGTCAACAGGGTGGTGTACGAGGCTCGCTCCGACCCTTTTACATGGGGCATCCACTACAGTTCAATCACTGGAAGCACTGTAGGCGATAGGATTGGACGTCACATCGTACATTTTTTGGGGGGTCCCGGAGCCCTGAGGCTGCCGGTGTGAATGAGGGCCGAAGTGTAGATACATAGGGGAGGGTTTCGGAGGGTGAGAGGAAGCCTCGCAGGACTAGGAAAAAGAAACAGCTTAACATAGGGTTCATAAACATGTAGGGGGGCAGGAACAGAATAAAGTGGGAGGAGATTGAGGAGCAATTAGAGAGCGAAAACTTTGCAGTGTATGGATTAGCAGAAACACATCTGAGGGATATGGAAGAACCACCATACATACCGGGATATCATTGGATGGGATGCAACCGGGCCAATAAGGAACGCAAGGGAGGAGGATTAGGGGTGTTAGTTAAGGGTCAGGAATGGGAAAGGGAACAAGAGGACTGCAGGGAACACATGTGGGTCAAAGGCAATATTGGGGGTCTGGACACAATCTTGGGTTTTGTGTATCTAAAGACAGGGAGTGATGCAGGGGAGGAAAATGCAGAACACTTGGCATGTATATCAGGAGACGTCAGGGAAATCGGCCCTAACAAGGAAATAATTATCTTGGGGGACATGAATGCACATTTGGAAGACTTTGATGGACATGCAGATACAACAGGGAGGATGTTAGAGGAGTTCTGCGAAGCTCTTGATCTGGTATTGGTTAATGCTCAGGTAAAATGTGATGGAAAAATAACATGGGAAAGAAAGAACTGTCACTCGACTATTGACTACTGTTTAATGTCACGTAAGATATACAACAGATTAGGAGGCATGGAAATAGATGAGGAAGGCACAAAAAGTCTGGGGAGCGACCATAAGAGAATCAAGATCAGATTCGGAACAGTAAAATCACAAACGCAAAATCAAAAACGAGAAGGTAGGAATAACTTAAATGATAAACAACTACAGGAGGTATCTAAGCAAATCGAGAACATAGTATCCAAGCAACCGGAAAGAGAATGGACATATGAAGACTTAATTAATGTTTTCAAAAGAGAGTTAGAGAAATATCGAATCAAACAAGGAGGACGAAAACTAAAACGCAAGCTCAAAAGCTGGTGGGATAAAGAGGTTAAGGCAGCAATATCGAGACGCCAAGCGGCATCTAAAGAACACAGATGGGCAAAGAAAAAGGGGGCCACACTAGCCGAAGTAGCATCAAAATGGGAGGAATTTTAGGAAAGAAAGCGGGAGGCAGCAGCATTAATACAGGCCAAAATTGGGAGGGCAGGGGTCCAGTAGATGATAGAAATAAACCAGAAGGATAGGAATGCGGCAAAAAGGTTCTGGGAACACATCAGTGCGCAGGGTAAAAAGACAGAGGGATACCAGCAGACACTAACCACACAGGAAGGGACAAAGGTAGAGGGGGAAGAGGCAAGAGAATACATTAGGCATACAATCGAAGCAGCATTTTCGGAGTTAGAATCAAATCAGGCCGTAGGGAATGGTAGCGTCTACACAACACAAGAGGAGGATCATAGTGAAGAAGAGGAAATGACCACTGGGGAGTGGGAAAAAGCGGAAGGAAGGGTTCCGGCTGGAACTGCAACAGGTCCAGACGGCATACCAATGAGATTGATAAACGTTCTGGGCAAAACAAGCAAATTGAAACTAAGGCAAGTGATTAACCAGATACTTATGGGAGCGGAGGTACCCAGTGACTGGAAATTGAGCAGGATGATATTATTATATAAGGGCAAGGGAGACAAAGACAGTATCAAATCATATCGACCAATCACAGTAACTTCAGTAATATACAGACTAGCTATGCAAATTGTAAAAAGAAGAATGGAAGAATGGGCAGTGAGAAAGCAGATTCTAGGGGAGCTTCAAAACGGTTTCAGGAAAGATAGACGTCTAGATGATAATTTATTCGTAATCACTCAGTGCATCGAGATAGCAATGACAAGTCAAAGGCCATTATGGGTAGCATTTTTAGACATCAAAGGGGCATATGACAATGTGAATCAGGAAAAACTCTGGAACCTACTGAAGGGATATGGACTAGAGGGAACCATGGTTAAGTTTCTAGAACGGGTTTATTCGGAGAATAGGGTGGTTATAACATGGGGAGCCGAAACTACGAGACCATCAGCAATAAAAAGAGGTCTTAGACAGGGTTGCCCATTGTCTCCCCTGCTCTTTATGATACACCTTAGTGAGATGGAAAAAAGTTTAGAACAGTGCAACCTAGGTTTTGACCTGACTTACATGGAGGAAGGACATAAAGTAAATCAAGTATTGCCAGGGTTAATGTATGCAGACGACATTGTGCTTGTATCAGAGAGTCGTGGGACAATGCAGGAACTGATTAGGATTTGCGGCAGGGAAGGGGACAATTTAGGACTAAAATTTAGTAGGGACAAGTCTGGTATAATAGTGTTCAACGACGAGAAGGGGGAACCCCTGGAGATACAGGACACATTGGTAGAACACGTAGAAAAGTACAAATATCTGGGAGTATGGTTAAGTGAAGGAAGACGGTATCTAAAAGACCAAGAAGATATTGTAATAAAGAAGGGGAAACGAGATTCGGCTATCATGAAACACAGGGCACTATGGAACTATAATAGATATGAAGTTGTTAGGGGTATATGGAAGGGAGTCATGGTGCTGTCATTTGGGAATGCGGTATTGTGCATGAGGTCCGAAATCCAGGCAGGTTTAGAGATACAGCAAAGGAGTGTGGGTAGGTTGGCATTGGGGGCACATGGGAATACACCAAATGAGGGAGTACAGGGGGATATGGGTTGGGCATCTTTCGAGGGTAGAGAAGCGATCAGTAAAGTAAAATTTGAACAAAGACTAGCTGAAATCGAGGATACACGGTGGGCAGCGAAAGTGTACAAGTATCTATATATGAAAAGTTTAAACACTAAGTGGACAAACCGAACCCGCAAGCTGAGATTTAAATACATTCAACGAGATGGAGCCGATCAGAGCGTATCAGTAGAAAAGGGAGTAAAGGAAACAGAGAGGAAATTGTGGGAAGAGAGAATGCAGGGGAAATCAGCTTTAACAATATACAGGGCACAAAAACAAGAAATAAAGAAAACAGCTGTATGATAATTCAGTGGGGAGCTCTTTGCTGTTTGAAGCTAGAACGGGGGTGCTAAGAACGAAAACGTACAGGACTAAATTTCAGGAAGTAGACACTCTGTGCGACGTATGCAACCGCGAAAGGGAAACTATAGAACATGTAATTTTAAGGTGCACGGGGCTTCGTCCCACCCTCTTGGGGGGGATGTCTACGGATTTGGAGGGGCCACTGGGTTTTCCGGACGTGGATGGACGAATGGATAGGGAAATAATTGCGGTAACTAAGAGGAGATTGGAAGATTGGTGGAAGAGATCTAGGAAAGGATAAAGGGGAAAAAAACAAATAAAAATCAGCAATAAATTCACTTGAAGAGAGAGAGAGAGAGAGAGAGAGAGAGAGAGGGGGGGGGATGTTATAACAAAATTCATACAATTTTTTTTCAAAAAAGAAGGGATGACGAAAAGTTAGGCTAGGTGGCGCAAGCTGCCGCCCGATACAAAGGGTATAGCCATTACCATCCATCCATCCATCCAGCGAGCACGGTAAGCGCCGAAAGCGAGGGGTTTGCCCCGTCCCGCGACATGCCGTAATTGCATTTGGTGCCTATCTGTCCCCGAGACATGTTTCTTTCCGCGGCATTTGTCTTCACGGACCTTTCTAGGTGTGTCCCCAAGCATTCCGATGCTTCGATAGCCGGCAATGCTGTGGTCGTCGCCGGGGCTGATGCGTGTTTTCGAGGTCGGCTACACGGCTATGCGTGTATAACCGAACCAAAACACGTTTTTGACAACCTCGCATGATTTTTGAACGAATTACCCATTACTCAACGTGTAAATTTATGGTAATTTGTGTAAATAGCGTGTTTTTCACCCAAAATATTCACTAAATACACGGGACTTGCTAACAGTGTGCGGTTAAAAGTTTCCCCCTTGTGATGGAGCAGTGGACCCTGATGGGACCATAGGGTACGTTGAGCGGTGACGTTGCGGTGATGGCGACTGTCGACGCGAAAATCCCGGTGAACTACCGGCGAACCTTGTGGTTGGAGAGTTTGATCGGTTGTATCCGGGAGTCTGGTTATAACGGGTGGGGTTCGCAGTGATGCTTGTATGGACGCTTGCAGACTCTTCGGCTTGGCGGCGACGGCATACGCGCATAACGTGTCCTGATATGCCACAGTTATAGCAGGTAGGACGGTTGTAGAGCTGTGGGCGAGTAGCCTGCTGGTGTGGTTGAGTGTATCCAAAGGGTGGTACGTATGGCATGGTTACAGCAGGATAATGAGGTCGAAGCATTGGGGGTGAAGCTGCAATCTCTGCGTAGGTCGGCAGCATGGGCTGTGCCGGTGCTGGAAGCGGCGAGGATATAGGCACGGTAGAAGCAATCTCGTTCTGGACGAGGGACCGGAGTGCCGATTGTGTTGGTGTGGTTGATGGCTGTGTGAGTTGGAGAGCTTGCGAAACCTCCTCGCGAACAATCTGCTGGATGAGCTGGCGCAAACTGTTGATGTTGATATATGTTGATGGCCCCGATATACTGCTCACCTCAGGAAGACGTTGTACTGTAGCGGCTGAGGTCAAGCGTTGGGTTTTAGTTCTTGAAACTGCTGACAGATTTCCACAATCTTGCTAACGGTGGTTGGATTATGCACGAGGATAACTTGGAAATCATCTTCGGCGATTCCCTTTAAAAGATGACGGACCTTTGCGGGTTCCGTCACGTTGATATCAACTCGGCGGCAAAGATCCAGCACGTCTTCGATGTACGACGTGAAGGTTTCCGTTGGCTGCTGGGCCCGCCAGGACAGCTTTCGCTTGGCCACACAACCTGTCGCATTGTAGGTCTTCCGAAAACTTCCTTAAGGCGGGTAGCGAATGTCGCCCAGCTGTCAAATTCTTGCTCGTGGTTCAGGTACCACAGTTTTGCAACATCGAATAGGTAGAAAACCGCGGTGGTCAGTTTAGTGACATCGCTCCCCGATTCCGGAGAATAAGGGAGGCTCACGTTGGCGAGCGGTGAGTACAAATGGGGCCGTGGTGTCGGCTTGGGTGGCCGTGGAAGTTGTACAGGGTGAAACAAGGAGACAGCAGGCTCTTTAAATCGACCAGAAAATTCGGTTTCTTAACCTATCGCGCTACGACTTTGTGCAGCGTTGCCCACAGATGGTGCATTTTTTTTTTGTAAAATTTGCAAAGAGCGAACTTACCCGATGAAAAAGTAAAGAAATAAAAAGGCTTAGCTCCTATGGAAACTCAGCGACGCCACCGGTCTGCAAACAACACGGCGCCGTTTTGCACCGGAGACGGACCTGTCCTGACTCCCTCCGCCTGGTCTTCCCTGTACGCTACAATATATACATATATATATATATATACATACACGCCAGCGTCGACGTCCCTACCTTCTGCTGTAGTGTAGGGAGTAAGAAAACCAGGAAGTGTCGTCGCGGCGTGAAAGTTTCGGGTTCAAATCGCGCTGGGACTTTTTTTTTAAGTTATATTTTGCGCGTGTCTTACTTTTTAACTGTGATCTTTTTTTACAAATCATCTACTTGCACCACTGCGCCTTACACGGTTTTTTTTGTCCCACCTGTTGAATTGACTCACCGGAAGAAAAAATATCAAGCCAAGTATAATGCACTAATATTAATCGTTTCATAATGTTCATTAAAAGGAAACTAAGATGACAGCATCAGTATGACGTTCACGGAAACGGGGCCGAGCAAGGCGTCTCGACTAGGAGTGTTGCGAACTTTTGTCGAACCGGATTTTTAGGTCGAACTTTCGGGGTCGACTGAGTCGAACCGGTTCGGCGAACCTCCGAACTTTTAGTCAGATTCGAATGGTACGGTCTAATCTGGTTAAAACTAATTCTAATCACTAAAGAAGTAAATAACTTAGTTTTTTCTGTACTGTATTAACTTAAATAACCAATCAGTGCTGACCTTAATTCATCCCTCAGCCATCACCATCCAATCCAAAGGCAGTTGGCCAGCCTGCCGCGTGTGTTCTTCGTATGTAGAGGCTGAGAAGATCGGGCGGGTTCAATACCCGTCACATCCATTTTTTTCTTACTTATTTCAGCGATATTTTTTAAGAGGATTTTTTTTATTTGTTTTTCGATATGAAGCCACTTCTTCCTAGATGCGACAGACAAAAGAAAAGAAACACATTAACAAAAATGGAAACCGCAGCACGCATGCTGCGAGCCTGAAACCCTAAGATATCAGTGTTGGGGTGTTTGTTCGTACGACAGATTGAGGGCCCATCGTGTCGTCTAAAGCGTGATCTAGAAAAATCGTGTTGCTCGTATGTTTAGACAGTTTTGATGCTAGTACGCCTCCACGGGTGACAATTGTCTCTTAGCTGTAGATGAGAAAGTTAGCCAGTGCTGTACAACCGCTAACCTGGGGTCTTTAACGAGCACCACGCAGTAGTAATTACACGAACGCGTGCCGGTACCACGACCTACGCCTGTACGAAACTCATCTAGGTCGAAACGGGCAGCGGGTGGGGGTAACTTTATTTTTTATTTCGAGTTCCATCGGACGTAACTTTAATTTTCACATTGGGTTCCGTCGGACGTAACTTCAATTTTTATTTCGGGTTCCGTCGGATGTTACGCTAGACACTGCGCAGTTAAAAAGTAAGACAAACTCCCAAAATATAAATCAAAGACAAAAAAAAAAGTTATAGCAAGGTGCCGACCTCAAATCGAAACTACCGCATTTAGGTTCGACGTGATGGGTGGGAATGCGAGAGTGCAGTCACTACCAACGTTTATCTATAAAGGTTGGTCGCTGCAACCTGTAGTTGTTATTTGCGATGATTTCAAGCAACTCGGCTCTCGTAGAGATATTTACAGACGGCGTGAATTTCCACAACCAGCTGACTACAAAGAAGCCGGGGTTTACACTGGAGAAAACTGAGGATGCTGCCCGCGCACACTCTTGATCCGTTTGAACGTGGTATTATGCGTGAACCACTGAAAGAGTCTGTTGGGATATCCAGCAAAACGGTTCGTTTGACTTTCGATTTCGATCTAGTTACAGGTGATTCAGATTTTAGCCTTGGTGATGGCGTCGAGAACGAGAGCTAAAATAGCTGACGTAGGTAAATGTTAAACATGATGATGTTGCCCAAGCCTCGGGTAATGACACTATGTTTAGCTTTCTCGGATGCGTATTGGGCAATCACAGGTTTCTGCTGGGGGATCTTTGTCGACAAATGTTCAATTTTTCTCCCGCACACGGATGGTGATAAAGATTTCGGGGGCCGCTGATGCGTTTGTTCTGAGCATTACATTACAGACTGATATATTTCAGCGTCTGTACGGGAACAGAGCGACTAAAAATGCAAACAAAGCACGGGTTGTCAATTGCTTCCTTCATGAAACAGCAGACGCTCACAATTCAAGCTCGTGTTTGATTCCGTTGCCCGCGGGACGCGATTTTTATCAGAAAAATTACATCTTATCCTTTTTGGTTCCGCTGTACGAATGACGGCGCGTTCAGTAGCGGCTCCCTCACCTCCGAACGGAGTCACTCGAGTCTAGGGTGACCATCTTCCTGCTAGCGCAATGCGGGACACGCTGACCCGGGGGGGGGGGGGGGGGGTTAAGAAAAGAACGGTATTATATTTTGACTGGCAACTGCAAAATAGAACTTAAGTGCGCAGTCGAGCTGGTGAAAATTGGCAATGATGCTTTTTAACACGAGACGGGCAGAAGGAAGTTTTTCCCCTCCTTGTGCCGCAGTTCCAGTTTAAAAAGCATCATGCAAAATTAACTATTTGATCAAATTTATTGACACACGCCAATGGGCGTACCAACCGGGGGGGGGGGGGCACGCTTGCCCCCCCCCCCATTTCTCAAAATGGGGGTGCAAGCCATGTGTTTTGCCTCCCCCCCTCCCCCCCGAAACAGCCGCCACTGGGCAGGGCCAACACTGGCCGGCGGCGTCCAAGGGGTACCAAGGGTACCGCCCCCCTGCCCTGGGGTGGGGGGTCTGATTTGCCCCCCCCACTCAAAAACAAGTTGGTACGCCACTGCACACGCCTCGAAATGTGGCTCTGCTAACATATTTAATATCATGTCTTGTCCGAAAGCATATTATAGAGTTGCAAATTGTATTGCGGCAATTGGGCTCAAATAATTTTCAGTCCCAGTATTATATTTTACGCTTTAATGCCACATATGTTAATAAATATATCTAAATTGAAAACACAAAGTCGTCTGCAGCAGAACTCAATGCATCAAAAGGAAAGAAGCGGTAAATTTTTCACGGCTTTTTGTTTTCTGTCAATTCTTATTTTTACCAACATGCTCCTACACAAATTTCGAACCTTATGTTGCTGTTTTTGACTGTTGTGAGTTGCCTTTTTGCCTTGTGTAATCGTCTTCACAAAGAAAAACAAAACTTCTTCCGGCAACTTTTTTGCATTGACACGGCACGAACAAAATGTAAGGGCGCAAACGAGCTGGTCTACATTGCACATGTTAGAAATAACCCCGAGTCTGCGGGTAAGCGACACGACACTAAAACGTTTCTAACACAGCTGAAATTTTTATTTTCCGGAACCTGGTTATATAGTCACTTCGAGTGCCTATAAAACCAGCTGAAATTTTTGTTTTCCGAAACGTGGGTATATAGGCACTTCGAGTGCCTATAAAACCAGGTTTCGGAAAATATAAATTTCAGCTGTGTTAGAGACTTTTTAGTGTCGGGGTTTTTTCAACCACACACAGCACGATTGGAAAATAATTACAATAATTTATTTTCAACTTTTGGCGAGCAATTTTCTCGCAATACTTTGCCACAAAGAGAAGAGAGGCACAACGGCGCATGCATGCGCGTCAGTTCTTCTGCAAGTGCAGACAGCACAGCGACAGAAAAGTTGTCGAGATGAGAAGACAGTCGGACCGCTGTCCTTTTTAGAATGCTTAGCTCAGCGAATCAAAATACGTTGATTGGAAAGCCGAAACCTCAGTTAGAGTTGCGGAAAAGGTTTGTTCATGCATCTCGCCTGACAACGAATTGACGTGCTATCTATTGAACGACGTCCGTCTCGCGGTGCATGACAGAACCACGAAATAGCTGACAAGTTTGATAGTTTCCTGCGTCGACAGGCGGGTTTAAGAATGTTGTCTTTAAATTAAATCTGAATAGCACGCATGGTCAACAAACAGACTGGCCAAAGTAACTTTCCACATATGTGCTGGTAGCGAGTCTTCAAACCTTTCAGGAATATTAAAACAATATTAAAACGTTTGTAGAAACTTCATACCGTCGCCGTCTTTTTTACTTGAGACACTGCCGCTCCACACAGGCCTAATTAATCTATCTTCGAAATAATTTCGGCTTCTACCGCCCGTATCCACAAGATGCCGAGTTCGTCGTAAGTTCATAACTAGGCTGTATACTTTCCGGTTTGAACCAAAAAACACCGATAAACACTCGCCGGTGTCGAAAATAAAAAAAAGCGGTTAAAACCGAAGAATACCGACTTTTGGATATTTTCATACAAACGGCGGTATTTTTCACCGAAAAAGTCCTGTGTGGACGTTCCTCAAACTCATCATTTTTTTCTTTCTTTTTGTACGGTATTCGCTTTAGGTTTTTCGGGGTCTCTTAGTAATCGAGATGTGTTTTTTTTAATCAGTGTTGGAACTAACGCGTTTCAAGTAACGACGTTACTGGTAGCGCGTTAGTTGTTAGACTAACGTACTAACGTACTCGTTAGAATCCCAAATGACTGACGTGTAAAGTAGCGTCGTTATTATTTTACGGTATCGCATCTCAAATTACGTTACCCGTTACTTTTGATTACAAATGGGCGCACGATTGTTTGAAGACAAAATCATTTTATTATGTACTTTACGTAAAAGTGCCAAAGAAACCCCAACAAAGCTATGTATAAGCGGCGTCACTTCAAACTCCTTCGGAAGACACTTTTAGCTTTCCCACGACCGGGCCCAAAAGTCGCGAGATTATTGCTACGCGGAACTCCGAAGTGTCCTTGGTGCAGTCTTCGTGCAGAAACTGCTAAGATCACCGTCGCCGTACCCTGAGCAGCCGTCTCGCTGGAAAGAGACATCCGCTCAAAGGGCAACACCCTGCCGCCACTCGAGGGATTTTGCCTCGCGTCCCTAGCTTCTCCAGGTGGTCACATCCTTCTCTTCAAAACAAATAAATTCTCGTTTTGTCTGCAACAGAAAGGAGGAACTAAGCGCTGACCTTCCCACGCTTTGAACCAAAACAGGTGTGTCAGCATAGTGGAAAGAGACATCCGCTCAAAGGGCAACACCCTGCCGCCACTCGAGGGATTTTGCCTCGCGTTCCTAGCTTCTCCAGGTGGTCACATCCTTCTCTTCAAAACAAATAAATTCTCGTTTTGTCTGCAACAGAAAGGAGGAACTAAGCGCTGACCTTCCCACGCTTTGAACCAAAACAGGTGTGTCAGCATAGTGGAAAGAGACATCCGCTCAAAGGGCAACACCCTGCCGCCACTCGAGGGATTTTGCCTCGCGTCCCTAGCTTCTCCAGGTGGTCACATCCTTCTCTTCAAAACAAATAAATTCTCGTTTTGTCTGCAACAGAAAGGAGGAACTAAGCGCTGACCTTCCCACGCTTTGAACCAAAACAGGTGTGTCAGCATAGTGGAAAGAGACATCCGCTCAAAGGGCAACACCCTGCCGCCACTCGAGGGATTTTGCCTCGCGTCCCTAGCTTCTCCAGGTGGTCACATCCTTCTCTTCAAACAAATAAATTCTCGTTTTGTCTGCAACAGAAAGGAGGAACTAAGCGCTGACCTTCCCACGCTTTGAACCAAAACAGGTGTGTCAGCATAGTGGAAAGAGACATCCGCTCAAAGGGCAACACCCTGCCGCCACTCGAGGGATTTTGCCTCGCGTCCCTAGCTTCTCCAGGTGGTCACATCCTTCTCTTCAAAACAAATAAATTCTCGTTTTGTCTGCAACAGAAAGGAGGAACTAAGCGCTGACCTTCCCACGCTTTGAACCAAAACAGGTGTGTCAGCATAGTGGAAAGAGACATCCGCTCAAAGGGCAACACCCTGCCGCCACTCGAGGGATTTTGCCTCGCGTCCCTAGCTTCTCCAGGTGGTCACATCCTTCTCTTCAAAACAAATAAATTCTCGTTTTGTCTGCAACAGAAAGGAGGAACTAAGCGCTGACCTTCCCACGCTTTGAACCAAAACAGGTGTGTCAGCATAGTGGAAAGAGACATCCGCTCAAAGGGCAACACCCTGCCGCCACTCGAGGGATTTTGCCTCGCGTCCCTAGCTTCTCCAGGTGGTCACATCCTTCTCTTCAAAACAAATAAATTCTCGTTTTGTCTGCAACAGAAAGGAGGAACTAAGCGCTGACCTTCCCACGCTTTGAACCAAAACAGGTGTGTCAGCATAGTGGAAAGAGACATCCGCTCAAAGGGCAACACCCTGCCGCCACTCGAGGGATTTTGCCTCGCGTCCCTAGCTTCTCCAGGTGGTCACATCCTTCTCTTCAAAACAAATAAATTCTCGTTTTGTCTGCAACAGAAAGGAGGAACTAAGCGCTGACCTTCCCACGCTTTGAACCAAAACAGGTGTGTCAGCATAGTGGAAAGAGACATCCGCTCAAAGGGCAACACCCTGCCGCCACTCGAGGGATTTTGCCTCGCGTCCCTAGCTTCTCCAGGTGGTCACATCCTTCTCTTCAAAACAAATAAATTCTCGTTTTGTCTGCAACAGAAAGGAGGAACTAAGCGCTGACCTTCCCACGCTTTGAACCAAAACAGGTGTGTCAGCATAGTGGAAAGAGACATCCGCTCAAAGGGCAACACCCTGCCGCCACTCGAGGGATTTTGCCTCGCGTCCCTAGCTTCTCCAGGTGGTCACATCCTTCTCTTCAAAACAAATAAATTCTCGTTTTGTCTGCAACAGAAAGGAGGAACTAAGCGCTGACCTTCCCACGCTTTGAACCAAAACAGGTGTGTCAGCATAGTGGAAAGAGACATCCGCTCAAAGGGCAACACCCTGCCGCCACTCGAGGGATTTTGCCTCGCGTCCCTAGCTTCTCCAGGTGGTCACATCCTTCTCTTCAAAACAAATAAATTCTCGTTTTGTCTGCAACAGAAAGGAGGAACTAAGCGCTGACCTTCCCACGCTTTGAACCAAAACAGGTGTGTCAGCATAGTGGAAAGAGACATCCGCTCAAAGGGCAACACCCTGCCGCCACTCGAGGGATTTTGCCTCGCGTCCCTAGCTTCTCCAGGTGGTCACATCCTTCTCTTCAAAACAAATAAATTCTCGTTTTGTCTGCAACAGAAAGGAGGAACTAAGCGCTGACCTTCCCACGCTTTGAACCAAAACAGGTGTGTCAGCATAGTGGAAAGAGACATCCGCTCAAAGGGCAACACCCTGCCGCCACTCGAGGGATTTTGCCTCGCGTCCCTAGCTTCTCCAGGTGGTCACATCCTTCTCTTCAAAACAAATAAATTCTCGTTTTGTCTGCAACAGAAAGGAGGAACTAAGCGCTGACCTTCCCACGCTTTGAACCAAAACAGGTGTGTCAGCATAGTGGAAAGAGACATCCGCTCAAAGGGCAACACCCTGCCGCCACTCGAGGGATTTTGCCTCGCGTCCCTAGCTTCTCCAGGTGGTCACATCCTTCTCTTCAAAACAAATAAATTCTCGTTTTGTCTGCAACAGAAAGGAGGAACTAAGCGCTGACCTTCCCACGCTTTGAACCAAAACAGGTGTGTCAGCATAGTGGAAAGAGACATCCGCTCAAAGGGCAACACCCTGCCGCCACTCGAGGGATTTTGCCTCGCGTCCCTAGCTTCTCCAGGTGGTCACATCCTTCTCTTCAAAACAAATAAATTCTCGTTTTGTCTGCAACAGAAAGGAGGAACTAAGCGCTGACCTTCCCACGCTTTGAACCAAAACAGGTGTGTCAGCATAGTGGAAAGAGACATCCGCTCAAAGGGCAACACCCTGCCGCCACTCGAGGGATTTTGCCTCGCGTCCCTAGCTTCTCCAGGTGGTCACATCCTTCTCTTCAAAACAAATAAATTCTCGTTTTGTCTGCAACAGAAAGGAGGAACTAAGCGCTGACCTTCCCACGCTTTGAACCAAAACAGGTGTGTCAGCATAGTGGAAAGAGACATCCGCTCAAAGGGCAACACCCTGCCGCCACTCGAGGGATTTTGCCTCGCGTCCCTAGCTTCTCCAGGTGGTCACATCCTTCTCTC
>JABSTQ010008704.1:0-24498 GCA_013358835.2 Ixodes persulcatus | reverse complement strand
TGGCTCATCTTATCAAGGAATACATGGCTGGCACTGGCGTTACGTTGCCGCCATTTCTCTGTACCATGCACTGTGCCCGTTCCGGCTCCAGCATTTTGGCATCATAGAATCTGTTCTTCTCGACAAGGCTTGCCAAGAACAAATTCGATGGTGCCAAATGTGTGTTGCATCAGGTACGGATGCAGGAGAATGGTTCAGTGCTATTTGACATCGCATGCAAGGCATGTATAACAGCGGATATTTAACACTTTAGTATTATCCGTTGCTTTTAATGTTTCTGTGAGCTCTAGCTGGCGTCATCGACTACAACACAAAATCAATTAGTTGGAACACATTGCCTCCATGCAAAGCAAGACTGGGTGGGTGGGGATTTAGCAGCACGAATTTCGGCTTGATTTTGAGCCAGAAATGTGTCGTGCATTTCTTTATACCTAAAGTATTGTTTTCGATTCCCTTTTTATTCTAGGAGGCAGAAACAACCCTCACTTCTTGTGGCATGTATGCGGGCTCCAGTTTCAAGGAGACTGACACACTCTTTTAGTTGGGAGGAGATGGCTGTTTCGGGTCATCGACTCAGGGAAAGAAACATTATCTTTCACGCAGCCGATTGACGTTTAAACTCAAGGTACACAAGAATGCTATTTAATGTTGGCAACATATTGAAATACCTTTGTTTAGGTGTTACTATTTCAAGACCTAAGTTCATCGCAGAACGTTTTATTGCAACATACAGGGCATCATTCACAGCCAAAGAGCTGTATGTGAAGGAAGCAAACATTAAATGAATTCCAACGTTATCCTCCATTTTTGTGTTTTTATGCGTAAGTATGCACGCATGGAGCAACCACTTCCAGCGTTTTTCTTTCTAAAATTTTCGACAACAGAAATATGTTATTATTGCAGGCACCAGATGCGTTACAATCGATACAGAAACGCGTGGCTCTTTCGCAGGTTTTCAGTTGAATTTGTCCGACTGCGTTACGACTGGTTGTTACTGCTTGTGGTGAGAATAACACATTTACGCCGTCTATTGAGAAGTCTTGGTACACTTCCGATGTGCATATCTTTACTAATTTCTACGTGGGCATGAATTAAATCTGAAAATGTTACAAGAGACCTTCATAGATTTAATCTTGCAAATACTACAAAACGGCCAGTCTGGTTATACGCGGGTCGGAAGTGTTCAAAGGCGTTTTGACTTTTTGACGCCAGTGCTTCTATCATAAACAGTCACAAGCGGTACTAACACAGTCGTTCACAGTCAAACGCGAGTCTGTGAACAAGTACACCCTTACACCCGTGCACGCTTTTGTAGGGTGTTACGGTGTAATGCTGGCTTGAACAACCATTACGTGGGTGTTATTGTTTCCAAAACACCCTTTACTAGGGGTGTTAGGGTGTGAGTTATAGACACTGCAAAACACCTTTAAGGGTGTAAATTTATTTACGGTGTACAGTAAACTATTTTACACCTTTAAAGGTGTAATGGTACTCAAAACACCCTTCTAACACCCTCATCTTCAACATGAAGGGTGTGAGGAGGGTGTCCAACAGGACTCAAATACCCTGTTGACACCGAAGGTGTAAGAAGGGTGTTAGGAGGGTGCAAGAAAGAGAAGAAGTAATGAGAGTGCACCCCATGATGCCGCTGGGTGTAAGGGTGTTTGGAGTTTGTTGAAAACGGTGGAGAGCTGTTTCAAATCAATGCCAAGGGCGGCCAACACTATGATCCGATGAAGCCAATAAATAAGAGTACTGTCATGGCGATCGTCGTCTTTGTGAGTTGGCAATCACCGGCTAGACCAATCAGGCACTGTGATTCTTTCTGATCTTGATTGGTCTAGCCGGCAAGAGCAAATGCATGAAAACGACGAGTGCCATGACAATGCACTTTTGGTTATGCTTGATTGGCTCCGTGAGATCGTGGCGTTGTGTAACAGATGGCCGGTACTGTGGGTTCAACCTGAGTTTAGGAATTCGATGCACACACACCAGGCTGTTTTTCTGAACACTATATTATATTCAAAATGTTCGTCGGTGTGCTCGCTCATGATTGCAGTCCTTGCCTCGAAGGATGGGCAGGCGATGAGCGGTCCCGTTGTTGGCTGCTGACTCGCAGGTGTCCCAAGCCAGTCTCCTCGCCGTGTATGGGGAAACCTCCTTTCGGAGGTTTCCCCGTATTCGACACTGCCGCATCTCTCGTTCTTTGGTACTTAACTGTCCCTCTCTTCCCTTACATCCCCAGAAAGAGAAGGCCTCGTTGTTTTGCTCTTCCCCTGCGTATATACAGGGTGTTTCACGAAAGGTGAACACATTCGATATTGCGAAAACTACGCGTCGCAACAAAAAAAGGCTTGTGTCTTTTTGGTCCTGGGCCAGGGGCCTATTTAGGAAAATTATTAAAGTCCCAGATAATTAAATTGTTAATATTTTTGTGTAATTAACTTTTTTTGATATTGAGTTTAAGGGCATGGTTTCAATAAGATAAGTGCTCAGCATCTTCAAAAAAAGAAACTAAATCAGCAAATTGCAGAACGATTGAAGGCACGGGAAGCATTTTACGGCGTTCTGAAAAACTGTACAAATTCGACGTGTTTTTAAGTTTCGGTTTGTTATCGGAGCGCATCTCAGCCCCGGCAGCACCGCGCCCCGTGGAGAGATAGTGCATCCAACCTCGGCTGCGCTGTCATCGCGCGACGCAGCAGAGGCTGGTTGCACTATCTCTCCACGGGGCGCGGTGCTGCCGGGGCGGAGATGCGCTCCGATAACAAACCGAAACTTAAAAACCAGTCGAATTTGTACGGTTTTTCAGAAAGCCGTAAAATGCTTCCAGTGCCTTCTATCGTTCTGCAATTTGTTTATTTAGTGTTTTTTGACGATGCTGAGCAATTTTATAATTGAAACCATGCCCTTTAACCTAATAATAAAAAGTTAATTACGCAAGAATAGTTAACAATATAATTATTTCGGACTTTAATAATTTTCCTAAAAAGGTCCCTGGCCCAGGACCAAAACGACAAAGCCTTTTTTTGGTGTGACGCGTAGTTTTCGCAATATCGAATTTGTCCACCTTTCGTGAAACACCCTGTATACATATTGAGTAATAAATAAAAAAAATGAGCAATGCAAGTTCACTTAGTCATGATGTATACTTATAGGATTGGGTATAGATTTCCATGTCTAAAATGTCCCGTTCCCTGTTTCTGAGATAAAATATAAATAAATCCTAGCTTACTTCGACCTGTGGACTGGAGAAAATGCAGACTCATATTCACGAATTTTAAACTTTGATGTGTCTTCTAAATCTGAACATGGGATTATTAACTTGTCAAAAGAATCGTATTTTCCGAAAACCGTATTGTATATTGCAACATTAATTAAACTCGAAATGATTTACCTTAAAAACAAGTCATTTCAATATTATTGGCACCAAATATTTCAAGGTGACTAATCATTTCGAGTTTATTTATTTTATTTATCAATAAATAAAATAAATAAACTCGAAATGAATTACCTGAAAAAACAGACATTTTAGTATGATTGGCAGCATATATTTCAAGGTAACTTTTCTACAGCCTGCTGTTCTTTCACACTTAAAAAAGCTAAAATAATCGATACAATTAAACATATTAAAGTAACAACGATATAGTTTAATAAAATTACGCAAAGATGTACCTATTTGGGGTGCTACCACATGAATCTTCTAAAAGCACATACAGCTTCAGGATTGGAGAGTGTAACTTCAATGCTCAGGCGTTTAACTTTATGGTTCGTTCTTCGGTGTAGTTATATCGGCAAATGTCGGAGATATAATGAGATGCAAATAATATTTAGAAACATTTCACTATTATTTAGAAGACAACAAAAATATCACAAAATTCGGGGCTGTCCATTGTATATTATAATTGTTTTTTCTGTGCTAAACAAAGCGATTTTTAGGCACTTCCCAAAAATTTAAAATTAGTTTTATCGCACGCGCAAAAAAAGAAGAAATCGTTTGGATTGGTGTCTCCAGACTGGTACATTCCCTAACATAAAATGTGTGTTACACTACGCAGGCGAAAGCGTAAAACAGAAAATCGTCAATACAAGCCGTCGGCTTATTTACGAGTGTTATGCCACTTAAATGATGAAAATGTAGCATTTAAACCAGCAAAATAAAAACCGCTGTAAAACTACAAGTATAAATAGAATAGAGACACTGAAAATCCTTTCTTTTAGCTTTCTCTTTAACTTTACCTAATCTTTAACTTAAATATTACATTAGAAACAAATTTGATGAAACGGAAAGCAAAATAAATGCAAACTAGCCCTCCCCCCCCTCCTCCCGCCCCCCCCCCCCCCCCAAATACCGGAACCAAAACTGCATGAAGTCTTTTTAGACAGTGCAAACATAAGTCGTAGCCAATCCCCGTTCGTATAAAAGATGGCTGCTTTTGGGTTACGGCCGGAACTGCGACCGGGGACACTTCCTCGTGTGGACGCTATTAGAGGTGAGAATATTTCTGCAGCATGCTTCTAGAAAAATCCTTATGTGTCCGGGAGTCCAGGAAGTGACTAGTGATACCGCTTACACAGTATTCGACGTGCTTAAAGGGGTACTCCGGCGATTTTTGAGCTACCTCAACTAAGTATATTTTCTGACTCCCCGGCCTTTACCCTTTCCGGTATGCTATTTAGTATCGCGAAATTCATAATAGTTTTGCGAAATCGGCAAATGAAAATGATGCAAAAACCAACATTCAAATTTACCCGCATTTTTCAGTGCCGTGACGTCAGTGGCGGGCAGGCTTGCCAGTCGAGCGAACAGTCTAAAAAATAGAATATGCCAATCATTTGTTCGGTGCTGGAGCGCGGATCCTGAAGCGAGCTTCCAAAGCATTCATTTGACACCATAAAGCTGCTCCGAATCAGTTGGGAACAAATTCTACAGACCAAAAAGTGAACCCCTGCCTTTCACTGACGTCACTTTTTCGTTGTGGCCAGTAGAGACTTTCAGTGTGAAAAACACGGTGAGGACCAAAATTGTAAATTCAATAACTTCGCGAAAAAAATTATTTTAACCTAATATTTGGGATACTATTTTAGCGATGTTGTTTGGCGAGTTTAGCAAAATTTCAAGCAAATCGGGGACCATGAAGAAATCGCCGGAGTACCCCTTTAACGCTTAAGTGGTGTGGTAGCGAGTCTGGCGAGTCTTGTGACCGGCTGGCTGGCTTCAGCTTTCTCCTTCGAGCCTGAACCGCTAAGACTACCTTCGAGTGAAAATAGGGCTACTGATTTTTTTAATTTTTTTTTTATTTCGCGTTCTTGCCGGCGCCTCTTTTCTCACAAACCGTCGAAACTAAACAATCTGGAAACATGATTGCTTCATCGGTGAGGAGCTTGAGCGGAGATTTCTTGTTCTTGCGTCATAAACTTAAGCATTCATTCGATTGTTTGTATCGCTTTTACATCGTCATTGTTTAACGATTTAATGAACGTTCTCACCACCAGTTCTTAAGTTGTCTTCGCTTGACGACAAATTCGGCGCAAAAACGAGGACTAGAGAGGAACAGAAACACGTCGACGTGTTTGTGTCCCTCTCTTGACTTCGTATTTTGCGCTGAATTCGCTGTCATGAATTACCAACTAGCCGAATTATTAACCCCTGTCTTCGTTTCCACCCATATCATTTTATAATCTTATTTTGAAGTTAAGGTTGTGTAGAAGCACGGTGTTTCTTGATCCGATGTGCGGGGCAAATGTTACCTTATAGTAAGTATGGCGAACCCTACATACCTCGTAATTTTTCGCAAAGTCGTGATTATGCCCCAGTCTCGTGTTTTCAACTTTTAGCATGTTACATAATTGTAAGACAGATAAAAAAATCGAACAAGTACCTGGGCCTTGCTTTTGCTACGGCGATTGATATGAAGATATAAAGTATTCATTAGAAAATCTAGACAAGTTTGAGCACTAGCCCAGGTAAAGGAATGCATTTCTTACCAGGACCTAATAAGGTCCTTCCATGTCAAACGTCCCAGATGTTGCGCTCGACCCCTTCCGATTTCTAAAAAAAGAATTAATGGCCTTTTGCCCCAATGTCCGTAGCCATGTCCTGAAATATTTTTGGCGAAAATGTTTTTTGATGACGTGAGCGTGGTTTGAACTTTTAAAAATAGCGTGAAACTATAGGGATCACTCAATAATTGATGAAAAATGAGCTAATTAGTGAAACACCTAGAAATATTTTTTATAAAATTTGCATGACTTTCGGTTTACAATGTGGTTGGGCTTGTGAAGGTTTGTTTAATTTATATATTTTTTAAAGAACTAAAATAATTTAAAAATTTTAACATTTTTGTTCTTTTTATTAAAAAAATCTAATTACTCGCGGGACTTAATATAACTTTTTACCGGCTGCCCTGCAGGTACATAACCTATAAAAATGTTTGAAACCGCTACATTAAATATCTCGCAGTGAACAAAGATCTTGAAGTTGCAAAAAAGTGCGTTTTGACGCATAAAAAGCCGTTTATTTCACCCTGAGGTGGTCCAAGTAAAACTTAAAAACAAAATATGGTGGGTTTGGAAGAACAATCAATAATCTTTTGATTCTGAGAGTTTATTCAAAGTAATTTTTGTTTAATGCGAAAAAACAATTTTTGAAGTTGAACTCTCGCACCAAAACCCGGCGTCGCTTCTTAACGCCTCTCCACCGCACAGCACGCCGCCTGCGACGATAGCTGACACGATTAGATCTAAAGAAAGAACATAGTTTTCTGCCGCTTCCTTTTGTCCGTCTTTCCGGCTGCGAGGGCAGAAACGGCGGGTATCGTGTAATTATCGTAGGTGCCGTCAGCGCGTAGCAATAGCAGGCCCGTTGTGCCCTTTGCACCCGAGGGCGGCTCGAAACGCGATGCCTAATACGGGTGGCATCAGTTGACGCGGATTTCTCCTAAAAGGGAAACGCGATAATACCGTCACGAAATCTAGCTGTCACGCATACTGTGGTAAAAAGCGGAACTATTGAGCGACGCAAGAATTTGCCGTTTCAAGGCCGATTTAAACACAAACGAGGCGTGAGCCTCCAACTGCGCCCATTCGTTAACACCACATCGCCTCGTCGTATGAGATTGCCCGTTCACGGGGCTTTTGTGTTGCTGTCTACATCTGTCCTGACGTCGAGAAGAGAGAGTGATTGCGATGTGTATGTAAGAAACAGCTAGCTTACTAGTGGATGCTCTTACCTGGCAGCGCTAAGCATTTCCTGATATCAAGAGTGGAAGTCCACAGGAGGACACAGCCGCACAAAATGGTCAATATAGGAAAAGCCACAAAGCAACAAGAGTAAAAAAAACATCTTCCCACCAAGATGTAGCCGACCACTCGAGGTCCTGCTTTCTACCTGCGTGCGCACACCGTGACACCGTCGGACGCTTTGCCGGGCTCGACGGTGGCGTGCCGTGCAGATAAGAGACGCAAGGAACGACGCCAGGTTGCGGCGCGAATGCTCAACTTCAAAATGTTTTTTTTCCTCTTTAGAACAAAATTACTTTCATTAAGCTTTCAAGCAAAAGGAAATAAAATCTTTTGTAGAAGTCACCATGTTACGTATTTTTCTTTAGGCCACCTCAATGCAGAATTGACGGCTCTTTAAACGGCAAAACACAATTTTGCACAATTTTTTTTTTCTGCAAGATATTTAGTTGTACGGCCTGAAACCTTTTTTGTGTACAGTATACCTACAGGGCTGTCAATAAGAGTATTTACAGTCGCATGCAGCAAAGCCATAGTTTATAACGAAACTAAAAATATGCTAAAATGCTCATATATTCCTTATTTTTTAAAACTGCTTCGAGCATACCAAATTCCATGACCATGATCCTTATTACATAGCAATCCAAATACCGTAGGGTTTTTAGGCAAAAATATTCCAGTGTTCCGTAAAAAAATCTTACTTTTCATCAATTATTGAATGACTCGTAGTTCCTCCCCCTTTTACTAGTTCAAACCGCCATCACCCCATGAAATTTGTTTTTCGTCAAAAAATATGTTAGAGAGGCACCACAAACGCTACGGTGAAGAGCCATAAATTTTATTTTAGGAATCGGAGGTGGCCGTGGGACCTTTGGCATGGCATGGAGAAGTCCTGGTCACTTGATGCCGCCCGTCGTTTAGGCATCGCGTTTAGGAGCCGCCCTCGGGTACAAAGGCACAACGGGCCTGCTATTGCTACGCGCTGGCGGCAGCTACGATATTACACGATAACCGCCGTTTCTTCCCTTTCAGCCGGAAAGACGGACAAGGGGAAGAGGCAGAAAACTCCGTTCTTTCTTTGGACCTAATCGCGTCAGCTATCGTCGCAGGTGGCGTGCTGTGCGGCGAAGAGGCGTTAAGAAGTGACGTGGGTTGTGGTGCGAGAGTTCAACTTCTAAAATTCTTTTTCGCTTTAAACAAAAATTACTTTGATTAAACTTTCAGAATCAAAAGATTATTCATTGTTCTTCCAAACCCACCAAAATTTGTATTTTTACTTGGACCACCTCACGGTGATATAAACGGCTGTTTATGCGTCAAAACACAATTCTTTGCATTTTCAGGATTTTTGTTTACTACGAGATCTTTAATTGAGCGGTTTTAAACATTTTTTATAGATATATACCTGCAGGGCAGCCGGTAAAAAGTTATATTAAGTCCCGGGAGCAGTTGGATATTTTTTAATAAATAAAGAAAACTGCTAAAATTTTCAATTTTGTTTTGTTTTTTAAAAAAAATTTACATTAAACACAAGCTTCACAAGCCCAACCACATTGTAAGTCGAAAGCCGTGCAAATTTAAGAAAAATATATTGCTAGTTGTTTACTAAAAAGCTTATTTTTCATCAATTATTGAGTGATGCCTAGTTTCACGCTGTTTTTACAAGTTCAAACCGCGCTCACGTCATAAAAAAAAGTTTTTTCGCCAAACATATTTCAGGGCATGGCTACGGACATTAAGGCAAAAGGCCATGAATTTTTTTTTAGAAATCGGAAGGGGTCGAGCGCAATGTCTGGGACGTTTGACATGGAATGACCCAATAGTAAACATTGTTTAAGGTGTTTTGCATTCAATAAACTGATATTACCTTTGTTTCCTTTTGTTATGGACCGACTCTCTTTTTTTTTAATGGTGGCTGTTAGGATTATTTCACCTATCATATATATGTTGGTTCAATCTCAAAAGTTACAGTGTTTCTGTGGTGTTGACGTTCTATGTTGGTGTCCGGAGCGCAGAAATTATGGTTAAAAACCTGGGTGGTCTCTTTTGTGGAGCCTTTGGGGCCATTGCTTCAATTGTATTGTGGCATAAAACCCCAATATTTCCTTTTTATATCAGATTCATTCCCGGCCAAGCAGAAACTGACGTTGATTATACAGATTCTCATGTAAGTACAGGGCGTCACGAAAGAAAATTTACACGGTCTTTTTTACCGCAAACATAAACTAGGCATCGCCGGACGCTCATTCTCCGTCCAAAGGTAGAGCTAAGGTCACAACCAGATGCCAAAGTTCCAGCCCGATCCGACAACTTAATCAAAAGTTATAAGTGATCTTCTGAAAATTTCAATGAGAAAATGGAGCCCATTTTTGCCCAGTTTTCGGTTTCTGGTGCCATAGAGCCCCATGTGTTTGAAAACTCCGTCGGCCGCCATTTTCCCATTGAAATTTTCAGAAAATCACTTATAACTTTTGATTACGTTATCGGATCGGGCTGAAACTTTGGCATCTGGTTGTGACCTCTAGCTCTACCTTTGGGCGGAGAATGAACGTTCGGCGATGCCAAGTTTATTTTTGCTGTAAAAAGACCGTGTAAATTTTCTTTTGTGACAACCTGTACACTTCAGCCAAATAATCTCCATTGTCTATCGTTCTGAGGTTCACCTTTTATAACAACCATACAGCAGCAGTTATTGTAGGAAACCTACCTTGACTTCAAGGGTGTTGATGGGAGGTTGCCTTAAAAGTTTAGCAATACATTAGAAACAGGTCATTCATGTGGCTGTCAGTAACATTTTAATATAGTATGAATAACAGGAGTGCCACAAGGTTTGTTGAAGTCGTGTTTTTCTAGGTTACTATTTTGTGGGACAATTTGGTTAATGAAATTAACAGCTGGACAGGAACATTCCCAGGTAGCACCGAGTTCTAGGCCAAAATTTGGCTTTTGTCTGGGAGTTTGGGGCATTAAAAAGCCCGAAAAAGTCAAAGTAGAGCCAAACCTGACCTTTCTTGGCAAGAGTCTGGGTATTTTGGCCCTAATTCGCCAAACAAGTGCCAAATTTAGGCTTCACTGCCTGGTAGTTCGGCTGTCATCTGGCATATTTGGGCCTAAATCGCCTAACAAATGCCAGAGTTAGGCTTACTGCCCGGTAGTTCGGCTGATATTTGGCATTTTTGGGCCAAAATTGTCAAACAAATGCCAAAGTTAGGCTTCACTTTTTGATAGTTCGGCTGTCATCTGGCACCTTTGGGCCAAAATCGCCACAGATGTGCCAGAGTTGGGCTCAGTGGCTTGTATTTCGGCTGACATCTGGCATCTTAAGGCCAAAATCGCCAAACAAGTGCCAAAGTTAGGCTTCACTTTCCTATAGTTCGGCAGTCATCTGGCACCTTTGGGCCAAAATTGCCACAGATTTGCCAGAGTTAGGCATACTCCCTTGTAGTTCGGATGAAATCTGGCATTTTTGGGGCAAAATCGCCAAACAAGTGCCAAAGTTAGGCTTCGTTTTCTGACAGTTCGGCTCTCATCTGGCATCTTTGGGCCAAAACTAGAGAAAAGCCAAAGTTTGGCACGTCCCAAATACCGAAATTAGGCGTTTCTCTGGCAGTTATGGCTGAAGTATGGCACCAACTTTGGCGCTCCTCTGGCGGACCAGAGAAACGCCAAACCTTGGCATGCCCCGAATTCCCAGATTAGGATTTACTATGGCAGTTATGGCTCAAGTATGGCACCAACTTTGGCGCTCCTCTGGCGGACCAGAGAAACGCCAAACCTTGGCATGCCCCGAATTCCCAGATTAGCATTTACTATGGCAGTTATGGCTCAAGTATGGCACCACCTTTGGCACTCCTCTGGCGTACCAGAGAAGAGCCAAACTTTGGCATGCCCTAGGATCGCCCAACTAAGGCTATAGTTAGGCACCGCACTTTGGCACTGATGAGTGTCATGGTGCAAAAACCTAACTGCGCCAAAGTTGGGTCCTTATGTTTGCCAGACCTTTGCCCAAGTTGGGCATTCCTCTGGCGTGCTACCTGGGTTATTGCAGTTTCAGAACACTTGGAGGCAAACAGCTAGTGGCATACTTTTCCTGTGCAGGGCTCTTGCTAACTAACAGGTTTATGTTCCTGCTACTACTTAGGGTGCATGCCATAAGGTGG
Source organism: Ixodes persulcatus (assembly GCA_013358835.2). Taxonomy (NCBI): domain Eukaryota; kingdom Metazoa; phylum Arthropoda; class Arachnida; order Ixodida; family Ixodidae; genus Ixodes; species Ixodes persulcatus. The sequence continues at coordinate 13,096 of JABSTQ010008704.1, read as the reverse complement.
AGTGTAGAAACATGCAGAAAATTTGTTAGCAACGTTTTACATACTGGCCTGGCACTTGATATCGACTCTGTCATGACACGGTCTGAAAAACACAGATGAAAGTGCTTGTCCTAAAATTAAGCCGCACTGCTGCCTGTCACTTGTATATATGTTATCCCAAAAATGAAAGCTCTTTTACAAAAAGGCTAAACATTTGTTCGATTTCTGTTTTAGTTTGTTTCAGATGCACCTGAAACACATCGTTGACGTCTAAAGCACTTGAACGAATATTCACCTAAGAGACAAAAAGATGAACTCAGGGTTGGTGGGGCTGGCAGCCCGTAGCTTTTGGGAACCAAAAGACCTGCACATCAGGAGCATGGCACGAACTCCTTGTCTCTTTTTTTTTCCAGGATGGGGACAAGGGCGAGTTGGACCTGACATACAGTAGAGCGGAGGAATGGCAGGTTGGTGGACTTACATTTAACCCTACTCTAGGTAAGTATAGACTTTGATACTATAAGGCTGGTTTGTATGTAGTCATCGCAACAAATTACCTTTGTTGTTGCAGTTAAATTAAAAACTTAGTTCATACTTGTATATTGAAGTAGATTTCATACTTGTATATTGAAGTAGGTTAAAAATTCTTGCTATTTTAAATAATGAAATCACAGAAGTGACTTATGTCTGTATGATGTGCTCGCAATGACTAGCGGAATTAACCAAACAAAACCGGAAAATTATTTTTCATTTCGACGAAAACAGATTTTTTTTCTCGGGTAAAATCATGACATGAGATTTATGCATGCACCTTTGCAGGCTGACACACTACCGTAGCCTGGGGCCGATTTGGAAGCCGTATCAAACCGAGAAGATGGTTCTCGCATTTCAGCAAAACTCGGCGCTATTGTCAAGTTGGTACGTACAAAGTAACAACTGTGTTTATTTTTACCTGGGAGTATGGCGGGGATAGAGCTGACTTCTCTTATGCCGTTTAAATAGTTTATAGCATAATATACGAATTATGCAAACTAAACTCCTGCATATTACAAAAGATATAATTTTCACAAATCACCTACAATTGCGAACAATAGTTTCCACGAATATTTGTACGTTTTGAATATTCACACATTTATAGTATTTGCATTCAAGTATAAAAGTATAAAGTTATTTATGCTGAGGGCCGTCATAAACGAAGAGGCTTTTGTGATATAAATGGCTTCTGTCCCATAGTCGCGATTTAAACATTTGCGAAGGATCAATTGAAAAAGAATATCACGAGAGATGACAATGATTTTACTAAAGGGCTTGTCAAAAACAATAGATGGCTGAGGGAGGAGTGCAGTTTACAGAGGTGGCTCGGTGAAACATAGTTGGATTCACAAAACAACATTTTTCTTTTGGTACATAGTATCCAAAACCGCACGTGAACCCATTCTGCATATTACCCTTATAGTTTGCATTTAAGAAAGTTTTAGTTGACATAACATTTGGAGTTCATAAATCTTGGAAGATTGGTGGGTGGCTCCATTCCAGACAAAATTCAAAAGCACAATGGGGCGTATTTGGTTTGCATACTGGTTTACCTCGTCATGTTTTTGCCTTTGATGTCGTCCTGGCAGATGACTGCCGACAGCTGCATTGCTCATGCATTGGCTCATCTTATCAAGGAATACATGGCTGGCATTCACGTTTCTCGCCGCCATTACTCTGTACCATGCACTGTGCCCGTTTCTTCTGCAGCATTTTGGCTTCATCGAGTATATTCTTCTCGACAAGGCTTGCCAAGAAAAAATGCGATGGTGCCAAATGTGTGTTGCAGAAGGTACGGATGCAGGAGAATGGTACTGTGCTATATGACGTCGCACGCAAGGCATGTATAACTGCCGATATTTAATATTTTAATATTATCCGTAGCTTTTAATGTTGCTGACTGCTCCAGCTGGCGTCATCGACTCCAACACAAAAGCAATTAGTTGTAACACATTGCCTCCACAAAAAGCAAAACAGGGCGGGGATTTGTCAGCACGGATTTCGGCTTGATTTTGAGCCATAATAGTGTCGTGCATTTCTCTATACCTAAAATATTCTTTTCAATTGTCTTTTTCTTCTAGGAGGCAGAAAAACTCTCACTTCTTGTGGCATGTATGCGGGCCCCAGTTCCAAGGAGACTGACACGCTCCTGCACGTTGGGAGGAGACGGCTGTTTCGGGTCATCGACTCAGGGGAAGAAACTATTATCTTTCACGCAGCCAATGGACGTTTGAACTCAAAGTACACAAGAATGCCAGTTAATGTTTGCAACATATTGGAATACCTTTTTTTAGGTGTTACTATTTCAAGACCTAAGTTTATCGCAGAACGTTTTATTGCAACATACAAGGCATCATTCACAGTCAAAGAGCTGTTAGTGAAGGAAGCAAAAGTTAAATGAGTTACAACTCTATCCTCCATTTTTGTGTTTAATGCATGAGTGTATGCACGCATGCAGCAACCACTTCGAGCATGTTTCTTTTTATATTCTCAACAGCAGAAATAATTTTTATTGCAGCCACTTTATGCATTACAATCGATACAGAAAAGCATGGCTCTTTCGCAAATGTTCAGTTGATTGTGGCCGACTGCGTTACGACTGCTCGTTACTGCTTATGATAAGAATAAAGATTGGCGCCGTCTATTGAAAAGTCTTGGTACACTTCCGATGTGCATATCTTAACTAATTTCTAAATAAGCATAAAGTAATTCTGAAATTTTTACAAGGGACCTTCGTAGATTTCATCTTGCAAATACCTAAACAAGAACAAAAATACAAGGACGAGGAAGTAGACAGACAAGGGCGCTCTCGCAGCTGATTTTTATTTGTGAAAACAATTATATATATAGCTTTGAACAAACACATGCTCTGTCCTAAGATCTGTTTAACCCCCGTAACAAAAAGGAAAACTCCTTAACCGATAAGAAGAGAGACGTGTCACTTATGCATTTTTTGCCCTTTGCTTGGATTTCGAAGGCCTCATGCAGTTCTCTAGAAACCCTATCCGGGTATCTAGCCAGAAACATGGAGTCGCCAAATGACGGGACACATTGGCAACGACTGCAGTGAGTGGCAAGATGTCCCGATGAAGTGGCTTTCGTCGCCACGGCGTGTTCTCGTGCACCATCATTCAAACACCTTCCCGTCTGGCCAATATAAGACGAGCCGCATGACGTTGGAATTTCGTAGACAACACCCGTTGTACATGTGTATTTTGTACGGTGCCTGGTATCACAGGGATCTTTCGATACAGTGGGATTGTTGATCCTACGGCACAGCCGCTAGAATGCCAGTTAATGTTGGGTGCAGTGAACACCACAGGCACATCGTAGCGTGAGGCAACATTCTTTAGAGTTTGCGTGACTGTGTGCATATACGGGATTAACACCCGCCTCGTCGTATTCCTGCCGCGGGGCTGCCTCTGTAATCCTTTAATCTTCTTTAACAGGCTCTCTGCCACCTCAGTCAGAGTGCCCTGAGGGAAACCCGCTCTCCTAAGCCTCGCAAGTTGTTATCAAACACTTTTTGTGCACTATGCCTGCAGGACTTCTTAAGGGCCGCCTCTAGACACACAGAGGCAATACTTCTTTTCACGACTTTGGAATGGGCAAAGCTATACGGGAGAATGGCCTTTTTTGACCTTGGCTGGTACGTCCAGCAAATGTGGTCCTTCTGGAGACTTAACCGAAGATCCAGGAACTGCAACTGTCCCTCATTTGGCGACACCAGGTTTCTGGCTAGATACCCGGATAGGGTTTCTAGAGTACTGCATGAGGCCTTCGAAATCCAAGCAAAGGGCAAAAAATGCATAAGTGACACGTCCCTTTCCTTATCGGGGAATGAGTTTTCCTTTTTGTTACGGGTGTTAAAGAGATCTTAGGAGAGAGTATGTGTTTGTTCAAAGTGATATATATGATTGTTTTCACAAATAAAAATCAGTTGCGAGTGCGCTCTTGTTTGTTTATTCCTGGTCCTGGTATTTTTTTGCGCTTGTTTAGGTGATCATGAACCAACTGGCCCAAATTGCTACCTTAATACTACAAAACATCCAGTCTGGTTATGCGCGGCTCGGAAGTGTTCTAAGGCTTTTTGACTAATGGCGCCAGTGCTTCTATCATAAGCAGTCACAAGCGGTCCTAACCCAGTCGTTCACGGTCAGACGTGAATCTGAACAAGTACACCCTTCCACCCTTGCACGCTTTTGTAGGGGTTTAGAGTGTAATGCTGGCTTGAACAACCATTAAATGGGTGTTATTGTGTCCAAAACACCCTTTTCTAGGGGTTTTAGGGTGTGAGTTATAGGCACTGCAAACACCTTTAAGGGTGTAAATTTATTTACAGTGCAGTTTAATAAAATTTTATGTCCAGGGAAAAAACAGCGGAAAAGAACGCCTCCTCGGTTGTCTTGTCCATCGACATAAAATTTTCTCTTCGTTTTCGCACGAGTCTCGGGTCCTTAATATTGATATATTTTTTTTTTACTTTAGCAGCATTATTCTTAGATTTTGAGTATTCATGAATATTAATTATCGCCAATTTGCTTGCCAATTCACTCTTTTTTTTATAAAATACAGAGGTTATTGTATACGCTGGTAAGAAGACGTTTATTGGGAGCAGTGTTAATGGGAGCCTTAATTTATTGTAAATGCTATTTCTTCTGCTTTACAACAGTAATTGCACATAATACACGGGTTTCAATAAGCGCGTAAGTTTACAAAGAGCGAACCGGTGGTGTCTTCTGTACAGTCAGCGCGCAATGAAACCCGAACGCCGGCACGCGAGGCCATCGAAACATGCTGCTCTACCTGGAGGGCCCCTGAGAACTAATGAAAATACGCCGGGAGTGCGAGGGTGCAGGCCCTACTATGATGTGCTTGAGCCTCGCAGGGCGCCTCTGGACTTCCTTGTTTCTTCGGTGGCGCGCTGTAAGCTGTAAACACATGACGAGTGGTTACACCCAACTGAAGGTTGCTACTACAAATATTTAGTATATAATATATAAGCACATGAATATATCCACTCCCAGAGCTCAAACATTAAACTATCTTGTTATTCAGGCGTTTCTTCAGGCTCGTATGCCTCGCTGCGAAAGCTATATGCATATCTCCTAACTCGCGCACTCAGCAATCATTTTCCTTAATTGTAGTGTCTTGCGCCTTAAACAATAGGCCACTTTGTGCAGATTCTGGTACGATCTGTCCAGCGCACCCATTATTTATCGCTTTGTGTATCGGATGCCCAGCGATATTCCTTCAGCGCTGTCATTAATTAGCGCGTTGTGTATTGCAAAGGCGAAGTGAAAGTTTAAACATTTCGTGCTCAGAAGTCCCGTTGTGCTTGATCATGTGTCACGGAACCACGCGGATGCTCCGGTGAACAACGTGACACACGCGGTTTCTGAGAAATAGTGAAACGTCATAGACGCGAAATAAAATTCGTTTATTGGCACAACTATACTCTTTATAGAAAAAAACAATGCTGCAACAGACAGACGCGGATGCCTCGGTTTGTATAAGCAATGCGCATGTTTTCGCGTGAGGTTATCAGTCAATTCTGATAAAAAGCGAGGAATCGCTCGCTGACGCTCTCTTCGGTAACCACCCATATGCCAGGCGTATCGATTCCGGAACGGAATAAAGTCATCACTCTGACTGAGCAGGGCCTAACGCAAAGAGTAATAGCCAGGTTAAGCGGCCCCCCGGTTTCGACCGGGCGACGGTGCGGCGACATAAAAGCACCACGACTGACTGCGCGTTCAGCGCGCCACCGGCGAAACGCGGATGTCCCAGAGGCGCCGCGCGAGGGTCGTGCATCTCTTAGTAGGACCCGCACCCTCACACCCCGTCGCACTTTCATTAGTTCTCAGGGGCCCTCCAGATGGAGCAGCCTGTGTCGATGGCCACGCGTTCCGGTGTTCGGGTTTCATTTCGTGCTGACTGTACATATAATTATATCTTTGTCAAAAACTCTGCTTTTAAAATTAACTCCAAATACAAACTCTTCTGGTTTCAACCATTCAGTCTTGACACTGACTTTGCCAAGAAAGGATTACTAGTCTTGGCACAAAGCATATTCGTGATACCAAAAGAAAGTTTTGTTGCATGCGTGTTGATAACTGGAACAGAATGAAGAAGGGCGTCCATCCTTTCCCGGTCGCTTACTTTCCCAAAGCTCACAGTGATCTGTAATTGAAAAAGTAACGACAATTAAATATATCCAAACAAAATCGGAGTGTTTTTCGTCATACAGACTTAAAGTCCCATTTTTTCTATGGAGTTGGAAAGAGTTGGTGTTGGAAAGGAAAAACGAGGAAAGAAAAAAAATATAGAACAGCCATGGTTATTTACAAATTAAGATGTATGAGGAAATAATAAAAAGAGGCTTTGGATAACTTGTTGAACAAGAGTAGAAAAAGTTTACAAATTTGTATATCATATAAATGAGATTCATTTGATTTGAATTAGATTTGGTTAATTTAAATCAGAATAATATGATCATAAACACTGTAGCTACAAAATTGTGATTTTTTTATCACTGGATGCAATTTCATGCTTGACAGATTGATTATTCAATGCTTCCGATCAATGAAATCAATGCGGAAAACATTACTGTAAAGTTAAAGACTGCTTAACTTTTCATTGAGTAGAATACGCATGATGAATAAAAAACGCTTCATTTCTTTAGATAGTTAACGGGCTTTGTTGGTTTTTAGCTTATGAATTTGGCTTGTGAAAATACATAACAATTTCGTTTTGTTACTTTGAGTTCTTGTTTACTTGCCAAAATTACTTTACGGAACTTCAAACAAAATTGAAGGTAATACAGAAATTTCAATGTTCCGATGTTTTTAGGCGATCGCTGCATCGTGCTCGTGTTCAGCATTACATAAATCGTTCTTTCTTTGTGATTCTTTCATTTATATTAAAAAATTCACCTATAAACCATCAGGTCACACTCAAGCTGTAAACAAAAAAAATATTTTGCAAGTATAATTGATAAAAATGTTTGCTTAAGATTACGTATAATATTACAAAAGGTTCGGTTTTCAAAAAAAAATGATGATGATAATTACATAAAAAATACTTTGTATGCGTATGTATTGCTCGATTTACCAAACAAAACCAAAAAGTTGCAAAGAGTAAAATTGTGACGTCGTTCTTATTTTCTCTTTTGTCCTTGAAAACTCCCCAACGTCCCACAAAGGTTCGATTAATTATAATCGAAAAAGGCCGGGCTGCGTACAGAGCAAGAAAATTTGATTTGATTTGAAACTTTTGATTAATTTAAGGTTTTTTATGTAATTTTCGTGAAATTCAATGCAGCATCTAGGCTTACTTTCTTGGGAAACTTGCAGCGCCGGAACTTGTGAAATTATATTTTCAAATTTCTCGCGATACATTTTGAATGGGCGTTCTAAAAGCAAAATATATGCGTGAGACCAATTTCCTGCTGTATAGGCGGGAACGAATCATGGCGAACAGTAGAAGAATCCCAGCGAATGATGAAGTTGAGTTTACGATTAGACAAAAAAAGCAAAACAAAAGGTGTGCGTTGCGACAATGAGGGCGACATTTCTCTAGCTCATCGCCCCTGCGTGCTGGAGATGTTTCATTTCTAGTACGCACCTGGTGCTGTCCGTCTTGCAAACCATCTGATGCGGACTTGGGAAGTAATCCGTTACAAGTAACAGATTACTTATAATCCGCTACTTTTCCGAGCAATTTGTAATTGTCCACGTTACTTTTTTTTTAAGTAATTTGTGATGTAATTTCCTTAACAAATATTGGTAACGGATTACTTTAATTACTCGTTTCTTTTTAAAAAATATGAGCATAATACAGAAACTGGAGAAATACGAGAAGACCATTCTGCAGCGTGAATAGGGCAAGTTCAACAAAATAGAAAACATCAGGAAGGGGAGAATGGCCGAAAGGAAAACACGATTTCTTTGTATAGCCGGTCAGTAGAACCACTAGAAAAACAAGCAATAAGGCATGCAAAAATATATGAAAGACAAAGATCATGTAAGACAACGTCGAGAAGGCTCTTCGTCGCCTTCTATCGGGTTTTTCTTCTTGTCCCGGGCAGCAGAAAGCTCTTCCTGTTTGTTTGTTTTTGTCTTCTACACCGTTTCACTCTTTCCAACTTCTTCGACGTCTCTCGCCACCTGCATAAGCATCATATGCGGGTCCGTACCCTCTTAATTCGTGGGTTCACGACTCGCGTAACAGACAATGTAGCTTCGCGCAGTGGGGGTCGAATTCTCTTTGTCTTTGATGTGCGCTATGTACCACGAGGATAGCCTCGTGGTGCGGGAATAAAATACGACGACGGGTCAGTCGTTCCTATCTCATCTTGGCGTACAGTCCATCATCCGTAGGCGCTCGTAACATAACGATACATAGTGTCAGAAGTAATCTTCAGTCTCCTGGCACCATGACTGATCTTCCGTTACCAGAGACGCTGCGGCCTAGGAGAGCAGCGCTGCAGAGAATTGGAAAAACTTCTAGCAACGGATGGAACTCTTCCTTCTGGCTACAGAGCCCAAGGAACGTCACAACCTGCAACAAAAGCCGCTATCTTTCTGCACTCGCAGGGCAAGAAGCCATTGAGGTATTTAACACGTTTGGTTTGTCAGCTGAAGAAGCCAAAAATTACGATGTCCTGGTACGGAGGCTTACGAGATGCAATGAGACGTTCGAACGCTACGTGTTTCGGACGAGGCGACAACAGGAAGGCGAAGCTTTCGAACATTTCTACCGTGATATCCAGCTGAAATCAGCGACCTGTGGATTCGGCGACCTAAAGGCTTTTACGCTGCGAGACCAGATCGTGTATGGAACGTCAAGTAAGAAGATTCGAGAAAAACTCCTGCGAAAAAAAATATTTGACTTTAGAAATAGCGGTTGAATGCTGCAAGGCCGAAGAAACAGCCAATGTCCACAACAAAACATTGGATGACGCGGCAGTTAAAGGGTCGATTGAAGCAGCGGCCAAGGTGGAAATTGTCAAGACAGTCAAGCAGCAGCAGAGAGACAAGTGGAGATTTTACTTCTGCAACCAAGCTCATGCCCTAAGGCAATCTCCTGCCTACAGAAAGACATGCTCAAAATGCAGGACGAAAAATTATTTTGCAGTATGTTGCAAGACTAAACAGGCTGGCGTACATGACGTTGAAGAAACCAGTGAGGCAAGCAGCGATTTTGATGTGCTCGAAATTTTGTCAACCAGCAGCGTGCAATTGGTAGGCAACCGCGACTGGACCATTACAACTACGATAGAAGCGAAGCAAGTAGAGGTTAAAGTGAACACCGGTGCACAGGCCAACCTGCTCCCACAAACATTGTTTATGAAGATCAATCAGAAGCAGCGGCCTCAACCCACAACTGCAACACTGCACAGCTACGGAGGTGGCATCATACAACATCTGAGAAAAGTCCGGCTGTCGGTATCTGTCAGCAGAAAACAATGTTTCATGGATTTCTTTATAGTAAAGAAGGGCAGGCAAGCCATCATCAGCATGAAAGCATGCGAGCACTTTGGCCTCGTCAACCGGGTCAACATTGTGAAGCACGAGAACCAGCAGCGCTAACACGTAGAGCGTGAGTTCACGGGTCTCTTCCGTGGTCTCGGTTGCACAAAGGGAGCCTACAAGATGGTTCTTCGCGACGACTCCACACCGATGATACAGCCAGCACGCCGGGTGGCGCACGCGGTACGTGGCCTCTGAAGGCAGAGCTGGACAGGATGGAGACAGCAGGTGTCATCGCGAAGGCACCAGAACCGTCCGACTAGGTGAGCCCCTTGGTTATAGTACGAAAAAAAAAAACTTAAGATTATGCATGGATCCCCGTCACGTGAACAAAGCACTCAAGCGAGAGCATTTTCAGCTGCCTCGAAGACAAAAAATTGAAGCAGACTTGGCACATGCCGGATATTTTAGCCGGCTCGACGCCAACAGCGGTTTCCATCAAATACCTTTGGATGACAGTACATCTTGAATATGCACCGTCAGCACTCCTTTCAGTCGCTACCGGTTTCTCAAGACTGCCCTTTGGAAACGCTTCAACTCCCGAGGTGTTTCAGCGCACTATGAGTTACCATTTAGATGGACTTCCAAGTTTGCGGGTGTGTATTGATGATGTCCTGATTTGGGGCGAAACGCTGGAAGAACATGACCAACGCTTGCGTGCTGTGCTTCATGCTCTACAAACAGAAGGGTTAGCTCTTAACTTGGAGAAGTGCATCTTCGGGGTCACCGAAACTACCTACTTAGGAGATAAAATAAGCGCAGCTGGCATTGAGCCAAATCCAGAACTTGTGAAATGTGTTGCCGCCCTACCAACTCCAACGAGTAAGGAAGAGGTTCAGCAGTTGCTAGGAGCTGTAAACTACTTTGGAAAGTACTTGCCAAACTTTTCAACGCAGAGAGTCGTTGCGTCAACTTATTCGACAAGGCACTATTTTTGAATGGCAGAAGGTTTATGAAACTGAGTGGCAACAACTGCAAAAAATGCTCACTAAAGCACCGGTCCTGGCAATTCTCGATCCCTCTCGACCCGCCAAAGTCTCAACAAATGCCTCTGCATTTGCTCTCGGTGCTGCCTTGTTCCAGCTTGATGGAAAGGATTGGAAAGTGGTGGCGTACTCATCACGAGTACTCACAGACACAGAACGTATATATGCTCAGATCGAAAAGGAGGCTCTGGGAATGGTACTTGGGTGCGAAAGATTTACCGAATTCGTACTCGGAAGAAAAATATTCGTTGAAACTGACCATCAGCCCTTGATCGCTCTTGCAAAGAAAAACTTAGGCGACATTCCACCAAGGTTGCAAAGACTATTTCTTCGTTTGCTTAAGTTTGAATTTGATTTACAGTTCGTCCCTGGAAGGAAGCTGGTGATTGCGGACACACTCTCCCATATCTCCGGTGATTCCCAAGCAGAAGACGACACGACCGACGTCGAAATACATGCTAATGCGGTGTTTTCAACACTGGTGGGCAGCCGGACCCTGGGCGGCCTGCAGGCAGCCACAGCAAGCAATCCCGTTCTGCAGGGGGCCTGTTTAGAAGCTGGAACTCTAATTCTGGGTGAGCTGAAGTTCGTTATGACAGAACTTTCGGTCATCAATGAAGTCTTGTTGAAAGGGAACAAAGTTGTAATACCAGTGGCAATGCGCAAAGAAATACTTAAAAGAATACACCAGGGTCACCTAGGCCTCAACAAATGTAAATCAAAAGCAAGGAACTTAGTCTACTGGCCAGGTATGAATGTGGATATTACTAGCATTAGTCAGAAAATGCGAGACATGCTAAATTTTCACATACATACACCAGAATGAGCCTTTGCATACATGTGAGGTGGCTGATCATCCTTTAGGTGGGATTGGACCAGAGTTGTTCGAACTGGGTTGTTTCATGTCAAACGTCCCAGACGTTGCGCTCGACCCCTTCCGATCTCTAAAAAAAATTCAGTGGCCTTTTGCCCCAATGTCCGTAGCCATGCCCTGAAATATTTCTGGCGAACAAAATTTTTGATGACGTGAGCGCGGTTTCAACTTTTTGAAACAGCGTGAAACTAGGCATCACTTAATAATTGATGAAAAATCAGCTTTTTAGTGAAACACCTAGCAATATTTTTTTCTTAGATTCGCACGCATTTCGACTTACAATGTGGTTGGGCTTGTAAAGTTTTGTTTAATTGAAATATTTTTTAAAAAACTAGAAAACTTAAAAAATGTAACATTTTGTTATTTTATTAAAATATATCTAACTGCTCCCGGGACTTAAAATAAATGTTTACCGGCTGCACTGCTGGTATATAATATTTAAAAACTGTTTTAAACCGCTCAATTAAATATCTCGCAGTAAACAAAATCCTGAAGTTGTAAAAAAGTGCGTTTTGACGTATGAACAGCCGTTTATTCCACCCTGAGGTGGTCCAAGTAAAAATACAAAATATTGTGGCTGTGGAAGAACAATCGATAATCTTTGATTCTGAAAGTTTAATCAAATTAATTTTTGTTCAAAGCGAGAAAACAATTTTTGAATTTGAACTCTTGCACCACGATCCGGCGTCGCTTCTTAACGCCTCTTCGCCGCACAGCACGCCACCTGCGACGATAGCTGACAGGATTAGGTCCAAAGAAAGAACGGAGTTTTCTGCCGCTTCCCCTTGTCCGTCTTTCCTGCTGCAAGGAGAGAAACGGCGGGTATCGTGTAATAATCGTAGGTGCCGCCAGCGCGTAGCAATAGCAGGCCTGTTGTGTCCCTTTGTACCCGCGGGCCGGCTCGAAACGCGATGCCTAATACGGGCGGCATCAATTGACGTGGACTTCTCCTAAAAGAGAAACGCGATAATATCGCAGCGAAATCTAGCTGTCACGCATACTGCGGTGAACAGCGGAACTATTCAGCGACGCAAGAATTTGCCGTTTCAAAGTTGATTTAAACACAAACGAGGCGTGAGCCTCCGACTGCGCGCATTCGTTAACACTACATCGCCTCGTCGTATGAGATTGCCAGTTCACGGGTCTTTTGTGTTGCTGTCTACATTTGTCCTGACGTCGAGAAGAGAGAGTGATTGCGATGTGTACGTAAGAAACAGCTAGCTTACTAGTGGATGCTCTTACTTGGCAGCGCTAAGCATTTGCTGATATCAAGACAGTGAAAGTCTACAGGAGGACACAGCCGCGCAAAACGGTCAAAATAGGAAAAGCCATAAAGCAACAAGAGTCGGAAAAAACATCTTTCCACCAAGATGTACCCGAAAACTCGAGGTCCTGCTTTCTACCTGCGTGCGCAAACCGTGACACCGTCGCACGATTTGCCGGGCTCGACGGTGGCGTGCTGTGCAGAGAAGAGACGCAACTAACGACGCCAGGTTGCGGCGCGAAAGCTCAACTTCAAAATGTTTTTCACCTCTTTAGAACAAAATTATTTTAATTAAGCTTTCAAAACAAAAGGAAATAAACTCTTTTGTAGAAGGCACCATGTTCCGTATTTGTCTTTGGGCCACCTCAATGCAGAATTGATGGCTCTTTAAACGGCAAAACGCAATTTTGCACAAATTTAGTTGTCC